>CAJNIZ010006893.1:4717-16962 GCA_905231905.1 Symbiodinium pilosum | reverse complement strand
CCCCCCCCCCCCCCCCCCCAGGGTTCAGAAGCTGACTCGGACAATGTAACCCTAAGGGTCCAAATGCCTAATTGTTGGGTGTAGGGTTTAGGGGCTTAGCATTGGAAGGACTAATGCCCAGCTCCGATGTACCCATTTAAAGATTACATGGACTCTTCACCCTAAACCCATCTAGACCCAAATGACTAATAATCGTAAATTTGCGCAAGGCGTGCATTAGTATTACCAATACCCAGATCCTATGTAACCACTTAAAGGGTATGTGGACTCTTCACCCTAAGCCCATATGGACCCTAAATATCCTTATATTATATCCCTTTAAAAGCGGCCCAGTTGTAAGGTACCCTGAACCCTAAATTTAAATAAACCCTAAATCCTAAACCCTTATATATCCCTTTAAAGAGGCCCAATTATTAGGCACATGGACCCCCAGAATGAAGCTTGACAAGGCCTAGTGAACTTCGAAATCTTGGCACCTTGGGTTGGGACGGGTTTAGGGTTTAGGGTTTAGGGTTTAGGGACCCCTGATTAATAAACCCCCTGCCCTTAGTAAGGATTATAATACGGATCCTAAGATTAAGGCCCTTAAAAGGAGCGGGTTTATTAATCATGGGTCTACATTAGTGTTGTAACCTCTAGTTCAATGAATATTTACCAGTCCGCAGGGTTTAGAGTTCAGGTTTAGAGTTTAGGTTATGGTTCAGGGTTCAGGGTTTAGGGTTTAGGGTTTAGGCGGGGTTTGCCAAACCATTCAGACTACTAGAATTTGGGACCTAATCCGGCATTATTTGGGTACTTACACCTTGGACCTTCTTACCAGTATCATGCCCTCACAGCCCGTACGAATTCATAGTGTAAAATACCACACAGAAGTATTCTAAGTGACTAGGCCATTATGTTCTAGGGACACTGTGCGTCCTAAACTCCATAACTTGCACCTGCTTTGGGAAATTGGGGTTTCTCGGCTTATGCCCTAAACCCTGAACCGAGTGGAAGTATGACACCGTGCTTTCTTTCACAATTTGATGCTGGTGGCTAATTACAAAACGACTTCGCAGCATATCTAGGATCCTTGGCAAAACCTATCGAGAGTCTAGGGTCTAGTGAAGCATAATCTATAGCACGATTTAGGACAGATATCTGAAATCAGCGGGTTTGGAAGTCTTCACTTTACTGGCGATGCATCTGAATCCTGCAATTTTCTGAAGGGTTCATGTACGTCATAATTGGGTACTTGGGATTTGGGCACTAGTAATTGTAATGCAGGGTTTGGTGCAAGTATCTGACTTTGATGTTGCTTGGACCCCTATAGGGGTAGGTTGCAGAGCCCCAGCAGACCTTGCTAACCATTTCCGAGGCAAGGGAAGCCAGCAGCAGGCGAGCACATAGGGTGAAGGGCTCAGGCTAGGCTAGGGTATAGGGGACTACTGGGGTCATATAGCGTTAAGGCTTTAGGGAGTAGGGTTTAGGGGTTAGGGTTTCCCGAAATGAGGGGGTAGACTGGGGTTTAGTGTTTCGGCATGGAATAACAAAGACTGCCTGTCCCCCGAAGTCCTGGATACCCCGGCCATTTTTGCATATCTGTGTCTTATTTGGGGGCCAGGGTGGGGGTTGTTAGGGTGCATTGTTCTTCTTTTTTACATAATTACGAGTATTAGTATTCTTACTATTATTAGTAGCAGTAGTGACAGTAGATGATCTTATGGTTGATGACGGTGGTTTGGCACAAAGTGCGCAAGTCGAACCTGAAATTTTGAGCCTGACTCTACAGGTTCGCTTACCCAAGTAGTGTATAACTGCATATACATCTGTGTGTATATACATCTATATCTCTATATAGATGCATGCAATACAGATATTACCTTGGAGGCCGAGGATTTACTCATTTCAGGCCTTGGGCCCTCAAAATGTGATCGAAAACTCCAACTGGATATCCTGGTTGGTTCCTGCTGTGAATGCCATGATCTTTGTCAGTAAGCTGTCCCAAACTCCCTAAACCCTAAGCCACTAATGAGTCTCTTTCATGTTTCTTTAACCTTTGGATCCCTTTACAACACAACCTTGCATAGTCTTTAGGGTTTAGGTCCCTTTAATCTCACATCACCCCTGAGACTGCTTGCGAAACCCCGAGCTGAAGAACTGGGTTGCTGTTCAGGAGCTTAATTTAAGTTACCATAATGGGTATGATATAGGGTTTAGGATTACCATTATGGGTATATGCAGTATTGAATAGGGTTTCCCCAATGAAAGTAACTTAGATTCTTTAACAGCAACCAAGCAATGCATTGCCCCGTCACCCAAAGTAGCTCCAGACGCGAAGAGGAGCAGCGGGCTATGGCAATCCAGAGGCGGGCCAAAGACCCCACGAAACAGTTTAGGGTTTAGGGTGAGCTTGATATAGGGGTCAAATAGGGGCTTTATAGGAGCAATGGAAACTAAGCGGAAACTACTGTTTAGGGTTTAGGGTTTCGGGTTCTGGGTGAGGGTCTAGGGCTTACCGGTCTTGGGGTTGCGAAGTTGTCTTGTAGAACATTGTCGGAAGACTTCTCTCATGAGGGTCCGGAGGGAGTTCAAGGTTCAGATAGTCAGGGTCTAGTGCGAGGGCTCGACCTGGACCTGGTACCTCCTCCCTGTTTCGGGTTGCATCCGGGCATCTTCAAAACGCTAGGACATGCAGGATCAATTGCTGGCCGCAGGCTTAACAGCTTCAAGACCCATACGTATGGGAAACTTGAAAGGACAGGTGGGTCACACAGCGTCATTCTCGGGAGGCTCATGCTACATGTCATGTTCTGGGCGCTATTTTGTTACGGCATGATGAAGAATTTTGAAATCTTTACCGTGGCATGCTAGCCTGGGCTACGTGGTATCATATGCTTCGTTGCGGGCATGTATCTAAGTAAGTTTCGTGTGGGTAGTTTCCCCCATATAAGCCTTCTACATAGCTCTTACATGGTCCTAGCGCCCCCATATAAGCTTAAATACGCTTTATGTAAGGGTACCCACCTGGTAACTACCCCCCTGAAAACCCTTAAATACCAAAGCCGCCCCCCGCTACAAACATGATCGCGATGCTCTCTGGATCCTACATAGGCTCACATGTTGACTCATCCGTGTAACTATCTTAAACCCTGACCCCGAAACCCGCCAAACCCTAAACCCTACATGAAGAGGCTGAGCCTGCGATGTGCTCCACAAGATCAGATCCGCATTTGGGTGATCTTCTGTTTATTGGCTGCAAGGCATCATTTGATGATTTTCTGGGCTTTGGTGGTAGGGTTCAGGGTTTGGGGTGCAGGGAGGGGTCTAGGGATTCGGGTTAGCTCTAGGGTTTAACCCATAGCTGAGTATGAGGGATGTTTGAAAAGCAGAAATTGGGTTTTGCGGGGAAGTAAGCGATCATCCAGCACTTGAACCTGCAGGTCGGTATGTCTAAGCTTATCCGAGCATTGGATCATGACCCCGATCCCGGCCAAATCCTCTCAAGGGGGTTTAGGATAATTAGGCTTTCTCCAGCTGAGGAAGGGAACACGCTGCATCAACATTCTGGACGATCAGCTGCTCACCCAGACGCGTGATGTTGGTCTTCGGGTACAAAATCTTAAGTCCTAAGCCCTATAAACCCTATGAACCCTATAAACCCTATAAACTCTATAGACCCTATAAACATCTATAAACCCTATAAACCTTATAAACCCTATAAACTCCATACCTAAATCCTAAACCTTCAACCCTAGAGATGGAGCCCCAAAGACACCTCCCGTCGCGCGCTGACGCGGTTAAAGGTCAAGGGTTAGGGTTTAGGGTTTAAGATTAAAGGCTTAGGCTCAGGCCTCACTAGCTTCTGCACCCTACCCCCCCCCCCCTCCCAAATCACAACCCCCAAGCCCTAGTCCCTAACAAGCTTCAAGAGGAACCGAGCTCGCTTTTGGACATTCGCCTAGACTTAGAACCTTCCAGGTGAGTGCAGATGCCAGCCGTCCTGGTGGATTCGGGACCCTAAGCCCTAAAGGCTAAACCCTGTAAACCCTAAACAACAAACTCTTGGATCCATACCATCCCAAGAGTGAGCCTTATAACCCTCTCACGGCACCCAAAGCTCCCACGCAGGCACCTTTTGTAGAGTATATGATTAAGCGCCTAGGGTTAGGGCTTTAGGGTTTAGGGTCTAGGATCGAGGGCTTAGGGTTCAGGTTTCAGGATTTAGGGGCCTAAATGTCTAATTACACATGGATAAAACCAAGGACAAGGAGAATGGAAACGACTCGGGAGTGTGTCACAAACTTCTGCCCATCTGATCTGGGTGTTTGTAGAGGTTTCGGGCTTAGGCTTTAGGGTTAGGAGTTTTTAGGAGCTGCAATCAATATCCCTCTTCTTAGGGGTGGACATGGGGACCTCTTCGGTCGTTTAGCATAGTCCCCTAATCTAATCTATTCCTAACCAGGAACCGATGTCCATTACTTGGCTTGGAAATAGTAATGTTGGCTGCAGGTCATATAACCCTAAACCTTAAAACCCTGGCATCATATTGAGCTATAGTCTAAACTCCTGGTATCCCCTTAATAAGCCCTATATCATACTCCCGGATATAATCCTTTATATCCCCTCTTGAAGGAGTCTAGACTGCAGCTCAGATACAAAAAGTATTGCCCGACCTGAAGAGGGAGGTCTCAGGAATAGTAGCTGTGAGGGGGTTTGCTTGAGAAACCGTACTCTCTACAGCTTGAAGCCTAGGTTGAGGGTTTCAGCTTTAGGCTAAAACTCCTTGAAAGTGTCCCAGCGTAGCTTTTTGTAAAGTCTCCATGTGAGTTGTAATGCTTAATCGTCACACTACGTAGCCCGCAACAAAGAAGACCGACAACATCCTCCGTTCGTTTTTTTTGTAGAATCATGCAATCCTATTCGCCGAGCAAAACAAGACTCTGTTGTTTTTTCAAGCCCCCTCAAGCCCTATACACCCCTCTTGCCATTTCCTTTTTTGTTCAACGCTCCTTTATTGTTCTAACACTACACCCTAAATATCCTTGTAGTCCGAAGGCATAGACCTAAGGGTTTGGAATTGGGTTTGGGTTTGGGGTTTAGCTAAACATGCTGCCTACTGATTGTTTATTCAAACTTGCACATCCAAAGTCCTCCATGGTGCCCATAAACCCTTTGATGTTAAAGGGTCCCCGGTAACCCTGACCCTGAGACAATCTCCATGTGCCTAAACCCTAAACCCGAAACTCTCAATCCTTCATCCTGAACCCTAAACTTGAAATCCTAAACCCTAAATCCTCAACTCTAAACCCCAATGCTAGATCCTGAGCCCAAAGCACAAAGCCCTCAGGTTTGCGCACGCGGCAGATCCGCTGCAGCGTGCACTCCTCACAGCTGCACCTGGGATTTGCATCCCTCGTATGTGGCTTGACACTAGACCCAAATCCCCAAAACCCTAAAGCCCTAAACCCTACAACCCCTAAACCCCTAAACCCCTAACCCTAAACTCCGAAACCCTAAAGGGTTTAGGGTGTATTAGTAGGGCGACAGGATGCTCGATATGGGCTTACGGGATTTGGGTTCAGATTTCAGGGATTCGGGTTCAAGAAGTTCGGGTCTGTCGGGTTCAGGACTTGGGGTTTAGGGATTCGGATTTGCAGATTGCAGGGTTCAGGCTTTAGTGCTTAGCAGAGGAATTCATGATTGAGGGTTTCATGTTTTGGGACCATAAGGCCTGTATGCTTCAGGCTTTATGGCTTGTGGGGTTTGAGATTTGGGGCATGGGCGCGGTGCAGGCCTCGGACGGCACGCGTTTGAGGTTCCGTGTGCCTTTTTGGAGGCAAGAAAGCGAAGGCTTCAGGGCTTTTAATTTTACGTTGTGGTCCCAAGGACATTCATTAACCTTAAACCGTAGGACTAAAACTTTAAAACCCTAACACCCTAAACCCCCAAAGTCCAAACCCTACAACTCGAAACCCTAAACACCTAAAACCCCAAACGCCTCACCCATGGTTGGGTTAAAATGGACTGAACGGCAGGGCTTGTGGATCCGGGTTTAGGGTTCAGGATGTAGAGTCCAGGGTCACAGGGTTTAGGTTTAGGGTTTAATCCCGGTTTAAGGTTGGTTTTCTTCAAAAGCCCCAGACGACCCTAAGTACCTCAAGCATTGGGAATTATGGTACTATATAGTATATTAGGGTCATACAGGATTTTGAGTATCAACAGAAAGTTCCTATGAATTACATACTTTGGGCCCGCATGGCCTCTTTACAGTCAATTTCATAGTTGCGGGGCTAGCTTAGTATATTCCTGGCAGCTTTCAGAAGTGTAGACGTTTTCTGGCCTTGGCAGCTCAGCAACTGGGAACCCCAAGAATATAGTAGGAATGCAGAGACCCAGGAGGCATATTCCTGTCAGTGAAATTCCTACTGTATTCCTGGGGTTCCCCATGACCGTTTCTAGAAGAAGCCCCCAGCGATTTCCCAAGTTAAACCCTAAACCTTAAACCCTAACGGGGGGGGGGGTCCACGGCTTCAACATGCGGACATGCTGTACGTAGAAGCCTGAATGATCGGAAACGCGTGACCCAATTTTTGTGTGAAACTGCCCGAAGACTTGTCTATCAAACTCAGACGAATACTCTAAATTCATCAGAAGCTCTGGAACAGGGCTACATGCATGACGGAATTACCATGAAAAGCACAGAGCCTTCGAACGATCGGACTAACGATGGGATTAGAAGTGAATCGAGAACTCCTGAAATAGGGATCATACCTCATATGAGCTATAGTCTAAACTCCTTGAAGTGGGTTACGTAGAGGATTACATTGGGGAAAATAATATAGGGCTTCTTAAAATGGATGCCATGAGTTTAGAGTATAGCTCATATCATACATAATCTTCGGATGGCTTCAGGACTTTATGTCATAATTAGCATGCTTGTGGGACCGTACATCATAATCAGGAACCTTAGCATGAGGATGGGCCTTATATCATAGTTAAGAATCTGACATGATGTCAAGTAGGTTCTGTCGCCTTCATTTCTTCGTGAACCGGCTCGTTAGGTTCCAGGGTTGCTGGTTTAGGATTTAGGTTTTCGCGCCTAGAGGACACAGGATTTAGGGTTTATAGTTAAGGTTTAGGGTTTCGGATTTAGGAATTAGGGCATGAGCCTATGCGCTAAGGCAGGCACCGTGGTTCGGATTGTGACCTCCTACCACAAGGCTTGCGCCGCCTTACTTGGTTCATGCGTCGCCCAACTAACGCCTTACACACACGTAAGATGTGTTCTAAGTCTACTGGTCGCAGGGTTCGGTTTTCAAACTAACCCCCTAAAACCCTATATCCTATGACCCCTAACAACCTTGACGCAGCCTCTCATGCGCACAGAGAATGTGATGCGTAAAGCTCATCTCAATGGGGCTCAAGCTAGGGTTGAGGGGTTTGGGGCTTTGGGGCCTAAACCCTCAGATCTTAGAGGGTTCAAAGGGCTGACTGGTTTGGGCTTGGGTCCTTGCATCCCATCAGCTCCTTGTACCCAAAAAGGTTGGTTTGGCCTCGGGATTTGTCACAGCAAGGGTCGCTCAGAGTGGGTGAGCTGTGTGACTATGCAGTGCTGCTAGCACATCAAAGGGCCATGAAAGCATGCTTGCAATTTGTAGGCATAGGGCAACGCATGGGAGAATTTAATGACCTGTGCTAGTATGCAGAAAGTTGATTACATTGATTTGGGCTCGGTGCATTCACTTCCTCCACGGTCAAGTGAAGTCCACAATTAACGTGGATTTGACGCAACTCGCCTTGCTTGCGAATCCAATGGCGCAATGATCACAAGAGGTATTGCTAGTATCAGCCTCACTCAGTCATTAAGAATGGATGTTGCCATATCACTTTTGGAAGCATGATAAATTCAGCAGTAGACCCAACGTTCTGAATCATCTGTAGCTCGGGGCCTTGATGTAGTGCCTAAGATGTAGGGCTTCAATACTTGGAACTGACTTTTGAGGATGTGGCTCCCTAAACCTTAAACCCTGAATCCTAAATCCTAAGCCGAGTGGCTACTTGGGATAACAGTCCCAATGATACAGTGTACAGGTTTCTTCTTTCGAGACCTGAACTTGATAATCCCCAAACGTTTCCCGCTAAAGCCCACACCACACCCTCATCCCCAAACCCAGTAGCTGTGATGAATGCGCAAATCGCTCCCCTAAACCCTTATAATTCTTCAACCCTAGATCCTAAGCCCGAAGCCTTAATTCCTGAACTCTGAACCTTAATTCGTTCACCCTGAACCCAAATTTCCCAACCTCAAGTCTGCAACCCTAGTTCCTAAAAACCTTAATTAATTCGTGAACCCTAAACCCTAATTCCTTAGCCCATATATCCTTAAACCCCAACAATCCCAAATCAAGAAGTTTACAAATTTTTAAATATTGTAATATGAAGAACATAAATCCCTAAACCCGACACCTTCCCTGGTCTGTGAGGTGGCGATACAGGTTGGTCTTCTCCGCAGTCGCGCAGTGCCAGGCTCCAACCTCAAAGGAGGTTTTGCGGATTTTCTACTCCTCTATGTTATGGGTTTAGGATTCTTAGGGTTTAGGGTTTAGGGTTTACGGTTTAGGGTTTAGGGTTTAGGGTGGATATTCTACTCCTCTCCCAAAGGATCCATGTAGGTATATGGTATATACTTGGGGCCCAAAAAGGTTCCCATATACCTACTTCAAGGCCCAAATATATCCCATATACCTACATGGACCCTTTGGGTCTATAGTATGGGTTTAGGATGCGGGCGGGGTTGAGGGTTTTGGGTTTAGTGCTGCATGACCATGAATGGCTATGTTGTCCCAACCTTCAAGCCTCTGAACGGTGTTCTGCAAGAAGACCGAGGAACCTCCACAGGCAGTCTCACATCCACACCCATCTTCAAAAAACCTTCTGTGCATTTGGGCCAATACCGTGAACTTCAACGATTATGATGTGAGTGGGGTGTGGTTGATATTTCAATCAAGGATTGTCGTTAATGAGCCAAAAACTGATGAGACCCTAGTTGAGGTTCGGGCGGCAGCCATGTCGTATTGGGGACTGTATGATACCGACCGAGCTCTCCAGCTAGATTGGAACAGTTGCCGGGCAGGAAGCAACCACGAGCACGAACGCGTGGTGCTGATGTTCTGCGATGGCACGGGTCTCAGTGACCTCAGTTAATGTAGGCCCTAAACCCAGAATCACCCTAAACCCTAAATCCCTCATAAGTCCCTAAACCCTAAACCTAAAACCTTAGCTCCCCCTAAACCCTCTAAACTAAACCCTAGACTTCTTCCTGTTTGGTTGAGGCATGACGGGGTCGAACCTTGGCCGAAACGCTACAGCCTGAAGATGTGGATGTTTCTCCGTGGTTTAGGGTTTAGGTTTTAGGGTTTAGGGGTTTATGGTTTAGCGTTTAGGGCGGGGTTGAGGGTTTAGGGGTTTAGGGTTTACAACACATATTTCTAGGGTTCCTGAGAGGCTGTGTGCCCAATGCCGATGTCAGCGCCCTACCATTTTGTGCAAGGGAGACGTCAGCAGCAGCTTGAAGCAAGAGCATGGCAGCTATCATGTCGCACCATGAGAAAATGGGAACCGCTACTGTAACTGTCGGAACTCCGAACCCTAAACCCTGAACCTTACTCCCTGCATATCTCCTGGTATCTCCTATAGAACTCTGACACCCCCCCCAAACCCGGACAAAATCCCCAAGATTGGCTTAGTTCCAGGTTGAAGAGCAGCCAATACCGCTGAGAGCAATAAATGGGTGGTCTTGGTGGCATGATGGGAGGCATGGCGCCTGCATACTTCTCCCAAAGGGTCCATGTAGGTATATATGTAGGTATATGGTATAAACTTATAAGGCCCAAAGAGGTTCCCCTATACCTACTTTAAGACCCAAGTATATCCCATATACCTACATTGACCCTTTGGGTCTGTGAGTCTGGGACCAGAGAGTCCAGGCCTTTTTTCTTGCCGCACGTTGATGCCGCAAGGCCATGTTTGGAAGATACTTGAAAACTTGGGTACTGCCTCCCCCTCAGTAACAGTTGGAAAATGAATATAATGTGGTTATATATAGCCCTTAATAGGACCTGCAATATAGTCTGTTACTGGGGGGGGGGCAGTACCCAATTGAAAACCTTCAAAACCCTGATAGTAGTAACTGGATGGTCTTAGGGTGGGTTAGTCTGGAGACTAACGCGCTCTCACAAAGCGCGCTTCCGTCTGGCACGCCCTAAACCCTAAACCCTAAACTCTAGGAAAACATTGCTTTTTTCTGCTAAGCAACGGCTGCAGGTATAGCCTTCTGCCGCGCTCGGACATTGATCAAGCTCGAGTCCCCAGAGCTTCAGGCGGAAAAGGGTCCATGGGGTTTAGGGTTTGGGGTGCATCGGGTTTAGGGTGTATAGGGTGTATGGCGCACAAGGTTTAGGGTGTTCACGGTATAGGGTTTAGGGCAAATTTAGGGTTTAGGGTGTAGGGAAAAGTTTCATCTCCTGGTGATTATTCATGTTGTGATTTGTTTGGGTTATGTTGGTTTGTTCTGTGTATCTACTGTTAGGCTTATTCCTGTTGCTGCTACTGTCAATAGTCGCATTTTTTCTCGGGGGGCCACCTGTACAAGCATACGCTGCATAGACAAGAAGGAAATGAAAACTGTCCAACTGCCGCATTCCAGCTGGCTACTGTATCACTTGCTCCCATATACAATGATAAAGTGCGTACAGAAGACGGGAAATTAAGACTACCTCCGTGAACCGCCATCTTTGTTTAACATTTGGTTCCCATATACAAGTACAGGCCCCATATAACTATACCCTATACCCAGAAGCCCCATGCCATTATCATCTGTCAAACTGACTGAAAGGATCCTTATACGGATCCCTACATGATGATCTACAACCGCCCCTGCCCATATCTCCATGTCTTCCACGCCTCCATCCCTGCAAACCACGCTGAATCGTAGAAAGCCCTGAGTCCAAAATCATGTAGTAGTAATGTAGTAGATGTTGTGTTCTTTTCAGTGTCTTCACTCCCTAAGAATCACCCCCTATATCCTCAGAACCCCCTAAACACCCCGCAAGCCCCCTCAATCCTCAGCTATGCCTTCTTTGGGCGCGAAGGAGTTGGTCAACTCTGGCAAGTGCGCCTGGGCCTATAGCAGAAGGATTTCAGGCTCTTCTCCAGCCTCCTCACTTATTGCCATTTTCGGGCTTAGGGTTTAGGGTTGAATGTTTAATCCTAAGGTCCAGAGTTGGTGCCCTAAACCCTAAAAACCTAAAAACCCTAAAGCCCTAAAGCCCTAAACCCTAAAGGCTACATTTGTATGTTGTTCTTCTGCCTAGAAGTACGGAGCTCAGGGATGGCGACTCGGGAACCATTGTTTAGCTTTGAAATTTAGGGTTTAGGGCTCAGGGCTCAGGGCTCAGGGTTTAGGGTTTAGGGTTTTAGGGTTTAGGGTTTAGGGTTTAGGGTTTTAGGGTTTAGGGTTTAGGGTTTAGGGCTTAGGGCTCAGGTTTAGGGTTTTGGGCTTAGGGCCAAAAAACCAAACACTTAAACCCAAAAAAATAAAACACTACTTACCTGCTAAGTCTTATGCAGCCTGCGAGCGCAACAACCTGATACCAGAGTTTCAGAGGCCCAGGTGCAGGGAACGTGGGTTTAGGGTTTGTAGGGCCTTGGATTTAGGATCAACTACCTTCCCCCCCCTTCATACTACCCTCCCAAATCCTCACTTAATAAGTCTTCTACACAACGATGGGATTAGTTCAGGCGGAAGCCAGCCTTGGCGGTGGTGGAGGGGGGGAGGAAGTAGGGGTTTAGGGTTTAGGGGCCCTAAACCTTAAACCATCCGTATAGCGATCATTTCAGTCATCTTCTGTCGTGGAATACCTGCGGCTTGCGTGTAAACCAGCATGTGAAGCAGGTGTGCCAGTAAGTCCGCCTTCAATCATCCAAATACAAGCTGCGGTTTAAGGTTTAGGGTTTGCGGTATAGGGGCTGCGGTTAAGGTTTAGGATTTAAGCTTTAGGGCCCCAGAACAATGAAGAAACGCTTTGGCAAATATTAACCTCTACTCCGCCGCTCATCTACGGTCTTTTTGGGTGGTAAATTATCCCAAAGGGTCCATGTAGGTATATGGTATAAACTTAGGGCCCAAAGGGCTTCCCATATACCTACTTTGAGGCCCAAGTATATCCCATATAGCTACATGATGCGTGTTTTTTTTATCGGTC
>CAJNIZ010006892.1:90787-114938 GCA_905231905.1 Symbiodinium pilosum | reverse complement strand
GGTGTATAATAGAAAATCCAAAGGAATTAGGGATCCCCTTGACATCCTAGGTTTTGGTTGATTTTCATATGAGTTTTAGAAAGGATTTTATATTCAGAATTTCATGTAATTAATTAATTATATATATTTTAAATTGATTTTAATTGATTTTAAAAGGAAATTAAAGGCGGCCCTACCAAATCCTTTCAATAAATATTCCCCCCTAATAATAAATAATTTTTGACCCCCCCGGAATATTTATTATTAGGGGGGGACGTCGTTTATTATTAGGGGGAAGCGATTAAGGCCGGCTTGAGGGATTATACCTGAGGGTGCTTACCCGATTACAAGTAGGAAGTAAGTCTTGTAGCCTTATGTAAGCTTAACTCTACCTCAGCTATAACTTTAATCTAAACTCCCAGTATCCCCCCTAATAACCCCTATAATAACCCGCTTTCAGAGCTTAGATCATAATAGCTCACCTGGGGTTTATGGTTTCTCCCAGCGTGACCTTCCTGTATACCTTCAATTATACTCCTCAGGACCCCCGTATACCCAAACTTCTAGTCGGAGCCTAAACCCTAAATCTTGAACTCTAAACCCCAAAACCAAACCCAACTTCATATGGTTACAGCCTTTAGAGCTTGAAGGTACAGGGTAAAAGTGTCGAGGTCCCAGGCCAACCCTAAACCCCAAACTCTAAGGTTCATAAGCCTAGGGCTTTATGGGTTCATGGTTTTTGCTTGCAACTCACTGTGTCTATCATATGACCCTTATAGGGTCCTGATCGTACCGGTTGGGACTACCAATCCTCTTGTAGTGCTTGCTGGGAACCATCCCTGTTGCATGTTCCGAAGTTTCCAGCTAAGATTGCAGGAATGAGGCGTTTCTGACTCACTCGCACATTCTGCATGGTTGCCCTTCCCCAACAGTACCAAAACCCCACATATATATATATATATACACGCATATATGTTTAGACGCTTGAGTAGTGTTGGCTTAAACTAGTATTCCCGGGGTCTTGTTTCTGGTTCCGCGGTAGTTTGCGGGAGGTTATCCTTATCCCAGTGGGAACTCACGCAGCTCAAGCCCTTCTCCTTTCAAAACATACGGTTGCTACTGACTTTTGACACGACCCTAAGCACCCTAAACTTTTGAAGGGTTTGGTACCTTAGCATACTAGAGTCAGAATCTTTGATATCCACCATAACAAGCCATTCTCACCGGCATAGGCCCGAAGAGGGGCAGCGATCCCTCTATTCGCTAGTATGCCGTGCATCTCCTAGGGATTACCCAAAGGGTCCATGTACCCAAGAATTAGGTACTTGGGTTTTGGGTAATAGTAGTTATAGTAAAGGGTTTGGGTAAGTATATGATTATTAGGTACTTAGACCCTTAGGGTTCTAAACCAAATATGACCCTTTCGAGACACTTTGTAAAGACGAGCCCAGGATTTTTGAAACCCTAAGCTGGTTCGGATGTATCAGGCAAATTCCCATAAATGTCCCGGGATCTGGCAGACTCTTTAAGAAACCGCTGATTTCCTGTAAAATTGGCATCTAGGGGTCCTCCTTCAAAGGGGCCTCGGGATGTACCTATGAAAAGGTCAAGTGCAATGCCTTTTGGATTTTAAACCCTAACCTAAGGAACCATGGGCATCATAGGAGAGATTACAAGGTTAATTGCCTACCGCCTTGAACCACCTCCCTTAGGGACTTTGCAAGAAACTCCTTCAAGTTGGATATGACTGGGGTTACATCCCAACTTCTAAGTGAGCTAACTTATGTAGAGCCAGTGAAGTGGGCGTTATACATCTAGTGAAAAGGCGCCAAAGCGCGGCATGAATCTCCTGGTCCCCCACGGGTCTAAGTACACGAGTGGTGTAAAACAAGGCTCCAAAGTACTGAACATCTTGGGGCTGCAAATATATGTTAGCCTGTACGAATGAGCCTCGATTCCCGCACGAATTATATCGATACTTGGATCCCTTGAGCTTCTTGTCATAGGCCGTCTTCAAACCGTTCGTATTCAAACCCGGTAGCTTTGTCACTTTCCAAGAAGGGTATGCTAGATGCAGGATATGCTAAGGATGCTATAGAGGATTGCCCTGTAGCATCTACCCCTGTCGATGTGGCTCTTGAAAGGAGACCCTCGGACTCACTCCTCCAAAAGTCGAACATGTTTATTATGCGGAGCCTAAGGAAAGAAGTCTCAAAGCCCAAAACAAACAAACTTCAAAGCCGTAGAAATCCACAAACGAGCTAGCCATCATGCGGCAATTTGGCAAGAGGTGCCCCATGTCGTATGAAGCAGATGCCCAGAAGCGCCTTGCCATGACATTGGGAAGGATTGCCCTACGTCTGGTGTTTAGGGTTTAGGGTTTTTAGGGTTTGGGCTTGCCACGTCTATGCAAGCAGTCCTGCAGACAATCTATGGGAGATGCACGCAAAGATTCTTACAAGCGTTTAGGTTTCAGAGCTCTCGGCGTCCATGGTGATAAACACTTCAACATGTTACTGTAAGCAACTTCAGGCTAAAGATTCAGGTAATCCTAGATCCCAAACACCCAAGGTTTTGCAGCTGACAGTTTTTAGAGTTGCACAACTGCCAAACTCTGTCTGGGGCTTCAGGATTTGAGTGTTTCCCCAAATTAGGGTGTTTACTTGTCTCCATGATGAGGATTGCATTCTTTTGGCTTCTATATATTGGGGTCCCCAATTTTTGCTTGAGAGCATGGGAGTCATGATGCAAAAGCTTCTGGGTGCAAACGTTGACGCAGAGTTTGGGGCTCTCAGTTGCTGGTGGGAGGGTTTAGGGCTTGAGCGCTTCACCCTAGGCCCTACCTATTTGCCTAGCAAGAAAAGGGTTCGTACCTAATACTTTGGTATCATTACCTTCTTTAAGGGTCTAAGGTTACTCTAGGTCCACCCTATAAGCCCTACATCCTAATCCCGAAACTTCAAGCAACCGTCCAAATCATCAGCAGCATTTTACGGGATCCTGTTCCCTGCGTCCTCCATAATCTTTTGGGTTTCCCGTGCAGGGTTCAAAGCTTCACCCTTCATCCCCATGATTCTAAAATCTCCAGTACCCTGATTCAACACCAGGCCTAGTCCCTGGAGCGTACTAGATCCCTGAACCCCCCAGCCCTACACCCAACAACAATCCCCTGCATGGCGTATCCCACATCCCTAGTCAAGTGATCCCCTGGAGGCCTCCCCCAGCAGGGCTCCGCGCCGGAACCACCCTTGCGCGCTGCAATCCTCCAGCCTCAATTTGGGGCGCGCTACCCAGAGGTTCTTACCCCTACTTTGGGTTTTAGGGTTTAGATAGGCTTCATGGGACGCAAATACCTCTCTCTCTCAACTTGCAGTAGGGGTCAGCCCTGTAGGGTCATTTGGGGAAGTCTTAACAGGCTCTTATCCCAGTGATATACATTACTTCACCCCGTGAGGCCGCAAGTACCCCTTTACTGGATACCTACTGCAGATGGATAAGCTCTTGCACCACCTTATCTACCCTACACCCTTGGAATTGCAGTATCCTTAGGATTCAATGTCAGTGGTGCAAAATTTCTCCTCTGCACCTCCCTGAAACCCCGAGCATGGGAAGCCTTGAACCTTCAATCCTGCATCAAAAGGATACGAAAATCTTGGGCACGAAGCCCTTACTGTGGTAGAACATTAGGAATAGTGGAAAATAAAATGGAAACTACTATAGTAGAAAACAGTATATATCGGGGTTATGTTGGGGTTAGTTATATGGGGCTTATATTGGGATAATGGAAGCGCATTTTATTCTAGGGATCAAGGTTGCTCTGGGCAGGGTAACATGTAGGGCCAGAGACTTCCGTCGCCTCAGATTCCCGAATGCTAGGTTCCAGGGCTGAAAAGAACAAAAGGAGCTTGCTGAAACATAGTACGATCATTCCCGAATGCTAGGTTCAAGGGCTGTATAGTACAAAAGGAGCTTGCTGAAACATAGTACGAGCTTCAACTTCAATATCTAGACCTTCTGATGCAGCGGTTTGGTGGGTGAGGAGCGAGCGGCTTATCACAACCCACTCAAACAGCGATTCACATCTTATATAAGTTCCCTGGAACCTGGACGTTGAACCATAACTCTTGAACCTTAAGCCCTCAACCCTGAAACTAAACACGGAGGGATTTGTGATACCTCTGATTCTGCTGGGCCTGATTTCAACCGTATACTGTAGAGGCTTGAAGGTTGGTTCAGGGTTGTGTGAGTTAACGAAAACCAAACACTGAGAATAAGATGGAAAACATGGACAATTATGTCGAAACTGTTTTGGCAAGGGCTTGTAGGGATTGTAGTAGATCAGGGCATCAATATTCAAAATTTGCCTTTTGGAGCCGATCATGCCAGGTAAAACTGTCTAGATGCATACATATATATATATGTGGGTTACAAAGGGATGGTGTTGGTAATGATTCTGGCTTCTACATCAAGGAGCCCCTAGGGCAAAATCTTACCACACGCGGCGGAGCCCTGCAGAGTGTTTGGCTTTTCTGTACCCTGCAGAACCCACCTTTGGGGTTCTGTCCTCTGTTTCTAGACATACAAAGTCCTGAAACTAAAAGCTCTTCAGTTGGTCCAGATGGCTTACGGCAAAACCTGAAACCTAAATCCTAAACCCTAAACCCTAACCCTAAACCCTAAACCCTAAACCCTAAATCCTAGACCTCAAACTGTGGAAAACCAGGCTAGCGGCATTGATGGAACCTGCAGAAGCAGGGATCTGTGAAGAACAACACCTGCTGCGGGGTCAGCCACGAGCCTCAGAGAATGCTACCGCACAGTTTTTTTGGGTGAAGGGTTGAGGGTTTCAGGGATTGAAAAACACAGTTTTGGGGCGGTAGAGGGTGTAGGGATTTAGGTGTTGAAAAGCATGGTTTAAGGGGTGCAGCGCTCAGGATTCAGGATCTAGCCGCTCATACGCAAGAAGGAACTTTCACCGACTTATCGACCGCCATGAGGATGATGGTAATGATAGAATGAGAGAGAGGCCCAGACATATGTGTATACATATATGTATATATACACATGTTTATTCATTTATAACAAACATACATGTCTACACATTTTCCTATCATGCCACTATACTCTAAACTCTAAACTCTGAAGCCTGAGTGAGGCCCCACAATGTATTGAAACCCGTTGTATAAGATCAAAATGGGAACTGCCTAGCTGCCTGGAGGTGGCCCAGATGTACTTGAACTTCAAAGACACCAAACTCTAAAACCCAAAACCCAAAACCCAAAACTCAGAGGGTTTAGGCATTCAAGGTTTATAGTATGCACTGCTCCACCTCTAAAGCTCTAGCTACAAATGTTTAGGGAACATGGGGATGCATTGAAAGGATCAGGTAGGGTTTCTATGGATATATTGAGGCGTTGAGGGGATACATATATATATATATATATATGGGGTTTAGTGCTTGAAGACCTGTTGTTCTGGGACACAACTGTTTGCTTGCCTAGTTGCGAGGGCGGGCCATCATCCCGCTCGTCATAAACTGCCTTCGGCGCATCCAAGGTCTGGTAACACTCAGGGGAAAATCAAGCTACAATGTGTCAAAGCAGTCAGGACTATTGTCGAGACCCATAATATAAGCACAAGGCACACCGCACAGAACAGGAACGGATCTATCATAATCAGAGTCATAGGAAGGGAGGGAGGGAGAGAGAGAGAGAGGCAAAGAGAGAGAGAGAGAGAGAGAGGGAGAGAGAGAGAGAGGAACAACGAGAGAGAGAGCGAGAGAGTCAAGTCTACCATGCGCCGCTGCCGTGAATAGAGAAGCATTTCAAGAAAGGACAGTGAAGTCCTAGCGAGGTGGCGTTACCCTAGCTGCCTTACTATGCGCTTTTGCGTTTCAGATGCTCACATCAGAAAAGCTCGGTTCAGAGTAAGCCGCAAACAATAAACCCTCCAGCCCCAACACTGCGTGGAGCCCCCAAGCTTTCAACTCTAAAGCCCTCGCAGCTTGAGACCCCAAACATCTCTACCCTACACTCCTACACCCTTCAACACTAGAGTACAGGGTAACCGCAACGTCTGCACCCTGAATCTCAAACGAACCCCAACCCCCAACCCCGAAGACCCTGTAGGAGAGGTAGTCACTCATGGCTTGCATCCGCCTGGCCCACGCCGAGGTACAGAAGCGACCTAAGGTATTTCCCTAGGGATCCGTTCAAGGACTGGGGTAACTAACTCCCCTTGTGACCCAACATTAACCCCTAACCACAGTTTTCCACGGCTTTGTCCATGTGCTTTTCAATTTGATTCTCCATTGTTAAACCCTCAACCCAAAGTCTATAACCCTGAGCCCTAAATCCTAAACCCTAAATCCTAAACTCTATACCTATACAGCCCTAGATCCGCATTGGTTGGGACAGATGCCGACCAGGCATTTCCCGGGCAGTCGCGAGGCTCATAGTCTAGGATCTATATAGGGGTTTATCTTAGAGTTTAAGGTTTAGGGTTCAGGGTTTTGGGGCTTTGAAGGGGTTCCTATTGCATAGGGCTATATTAGGGCTTTGGATTTCATAGGGATTCATATTACACAGGGCTCTGGCTTTATGTAGGGGGCTATATTAGGGCTTAGGGTTTAGGTATAATGAAAAAGCAAATGGAGGCTATGATTTAGGTTTTATAGGTTTTAGGTAGGAGTGGGGTCATGATCGCAGGACACGGAGATGCAAGCTGGCAATCGCTGAAGCATTCCTACACATTCCACATACCACCAATAGGGAAACCCCGAGCCCCGAACGCTAGGGATCTTTTCCTTCATTCCCTATTACCTAAACCCTAAAAGTATGTAAAATAATAGCCCCAAAACCCCTAATAATAGCCATAAAGGCAATTATTTTACATACTTTTGGGGTTCAGGATTAAGCAAGGGAAGCCCTCAGCCCCGACTTGCCCCAATTATTCAGCTTCTGATAGCACAGGCTCGCAAGGTCAGCAACTGAACGCTCGCAGGGCTATAAATCTAACACCCTCGAATTTGGTTTCAGGGTGTAGGGTATAGGTACAGTGAATGATGAAGCCAAGCCTGATAAACCGAAACATGCACATATACACCCTGAGCTTAAAGCCATAGCCGGAAATCAAGGTCCTAACCCACCGAGCCCTACACAGGCCTCTCTTGGAGTGATAGAAGTGCGTATGAGGCATGTCCAACTCTTGTGGACTTCATGTTCTTCATGTTTGCTTGGCGGAGCGGAACCTCTAACCTAAACAAATTGGCAAATCCCTAAACCCTGAAAAACCCTTTCCCCTAAACCCTAAACATCTAAACCTAAACCCTCCTTCAAGACCAGGCAGACTTAGAAGGCAGGCTCATTGTTGGGACGGCTAGGGTTAGAAACGGCTTCTCGGCGCTATACATATACTTGACAAGCCTTGCTAATCGTCCGGACCCAGCGAAATAAAACCTGAGCACTGAATCCCTAAATCCTCATAATATCCTAAGCCCAAAGCCCTACTCCTAATCCTGAACCCGGAAGCCTAAATCCAGAAGCCTAAACCTAAAGCCCAATCCTGAACGCGAAGACCTGAATCCTTAACCCTGATTCCTGAATCCTAAGCAATGTCTGCCGCCAGGCTGCGAATCTTCAGAGAAGCAGCTGATACGTGTCCTTAGACTGCTTACCTAACTTGAGAGCCTGGAACCAATCAGATGAGGGATCATATTCTATATGGTGGTTTCCAAAAATTAGGTGTACCATTTTGGGGGTCCCAATGATAAGGACTATAGTATTTTGCGATCCATACTGGCGTTCCCTTAGTTTGGGAAATTACCATATAAACCACCGCTGAAATTTGCCCAACTCAGGATAGCGATTATTCTTGTTTGGGATTTTGATTTGGTTCAAGGTTTAAGGTCCCTGTCTTCGTTATCGCATCGAACTTGCATGGTGGCAGTAGAGTGACAGTACCTTACCAACTCGCAGCGCTTATGCAGGTTACACAGGCGTAGATGTGTAGGGGTGTTCTAGAACCTGGCCTAGACCCAAGCCCTTACCTTGGGGCATGTTGAGCGTTGATGGACTTATGACTTGGAGCTCCCCCTCACTTTCGAGGGTACCCGGAGCCTGATATGAGAAGTCCAAGCATCACCGTTGTTCTTGGCAGTGCTAATCTGGGTTCTTGTTGAAATACCATTATAAACGATCTTCTTTTATTGATATTGGGCCCAGGTACCAAAAAAATGTAAATTGTTGTTCTACAAGAGCCCAGCAATGTGGTTTGGGTTGGGGTATGGGGTTTGGGCCATCCTGCATTTCTGATGGGCAGTTAATCACTGAAAAAATTGGAAGCTTTCTTCTGAACCTGCATTTCTGATAGGCAGTTAGTCAGTGAGAGATGTGGAAGCTTTCTTATGAACCAAGTGGCCTAATTCCCTTCACAAAGGTATACCCCAAAACTCACCCAAACCCTCCTATGTAGTTCTTTTCTGGGTAGTATATCAAGATGACCGCCATCACGATGGTTTCTCAAAACAGAGGACCCCAAGGGACCAGGCACATATAGGGGTATAACGATGCAATATGTCCCCATCCAGGAATATATAGAGATCAGGATTAAAAGGAGTTCATTTGACAAAGTCCCAGATCAGTGCTAAATCTACCCCCTGGCCATGCAATACTAATTTCAGAATCTGAAGTTTGGCCCAAGAATTTGTCCAGTGCCTCAGTCGAGCTGCTTGATGGCATCTAGGTTGAGATATGCGGAAGCTGGCACCTCTGCGATCAGCTCATGTGGGAGGGTTTGGCATTCATGGGATTCAGTTGCTACTAATTGCTGTGGTATAACTTTGCTCATTTGTTTGGCTCACAGATATACATGTATATATATATATATGAGGCGCTAACCGGGATTGAGCGAAATACATGAGGCCCACTTGCAAATGACAACTAGTTTCCTTGGACATCCAACCAAGAAGTTACATTCCTGATAAGTTCGCAACTCTCCCCCCCTTAAAACTAAATCGCCGCGCCGCAATAACGACTATTCCCATTATACTTGTATCGTGGGGCGGGGAGAATCCATTAGTGCTGGGTTAGCTGGTAGAGGAGAGTTATAAAGCTTTGAGGCTGTTCATGAACTGAGGGTGCCCTAAACCCTGAACTCCGGACCCTAGGCGTAGTGTTTAGGGTTTAGGGCTTAAGGCCCTAAAACTTAAACCTTACAATACCTTGAGTAACCTTAGATCATTGACAGCAGGTGAGCGTTTTCAAAGCTTTAGCACACATAAATGTTTTTTCAGTACACTTTTTCGTGGATTAGGACGGATTAGGACGTAGTTTTTTTGGCAAGAAAAACATTTCAGTCTAGTCATGTGGTTAACTACCGAGGTGAGATAAAGTGGAGGATTTGGAGCTTCCCACTGGGCATTTATGGGTAGAAGGTTTAGGGGGTCAAGGGTTCAGGCTTGAGGGTAACAGGCTTAGGGGTGCAGGGTTTACCTAGACCCTCCAATGTAGTAATTTTTTTGGTAGTCCTAATAAGAGTCCTAACCAAAAAACCATACCAAACCCAAAAAGGAACTACATTGGAGGGTCCAGGTAAGGCTTAGGGTACATCCGGAACTCCTTATAAGGCTACTTTTCACAACTGACTGGCTCAGCGGCTCGGATACCTCGTGCGAGTGGTGTGTCTAGGTGGTTGACCCTAGCAAGAAATATGTCCTTTTTGAGAACATTATACCCAAAAGAAGAAAATGTCGTCTTACTTTATATGAGAGGCTATATAGTATCACCAAAGAATCTTTATCCCGCAGCCGAGCACTAATACCCGCGACACACCCGCTACGCTACCTACTTAGACGATCACTGGACGTAGCAAGGAAACGGGGTCAACTTCAAGTAAGAGGCTTATAACAGCACGTATACCCTACTTACTAATTCCTCTGAGCCTTCAAGTAGAAATCCCAGTTGACAGTGGCTACAGTACGCACTTGTAGGAACCGAAAACCCCGTTGTGCCCTGGTTAGTGTGACATGGTCCTCAGTTGCAGGTGCCCAAATCAGCATGGAGGCTAGTTGGGGGTTCTGGAATTAAGAGAGAAAAAGGGAGTAAAATCGGAATCCCAAACAGGGAACCCAAGAATAAAAGTAGCAGGAAAAAGAGCAAAATGAGGACCCTGCTAGGTAAATGATAACTATATTGCTACTATATTCTTGGGGCTCCTCGTTGGGGGTTCCAATTTTACTGTCTTTAAAAAAAGCTCACGACCTTGAACCCTGAACCCTAAAATCTCCAGGGAAGCTCTACGCTCATGCTTCCTGTCAGCTCTAACAACCCTAAACCCTAAACCCGAAACCCTAAACCCGAAACCCTGTAGGGCCCTTTTTGGGCTTCCTTGTTAGCCTGGAGGAGTGTAGTGATGCGGTTGATACTAGAGTTCTGCGTGACCCTCGTATACCATAGACCGCAATTCCCAAAGTTTAGCACGTTTAGGGTTTGGGGACTTAGGGTCATGCAGGATTTTAACATCAAACGTATCTTTTCTCAGTGGCTTGAGTTGTCTGTCAGTTTTTGTCCTGTCGTAGCACTACTCCCACAAAGCCATCACTCCCGCATCACCGCTCTCCCTGAAGCCATTCACCCGACACCTTTTAGGGCGTTCCCATGTTGAGCATAAGACCCAGCTTCAGCAGAAGGTAACTACCCAACAGCGTGGGTATCCTAAACCCTGAACCCTAAAACCTAAACCCCTAAAACCCTGAACCCTGAAACCTAAACCCCTAAAACCCTCAAACCCTGAGCCCTAAAACCTAACCCTAAAACCCTGAACCCTAAACCCTGGGTATAGCAGGCTGTAAGGCCGCCACCTTGGGGCCTCAACACAACCCAAATCCTAACCCTCATCCGCAAATCCTTCTTAAATCCTGAACTCTGAGCCCTACATCCTAAACCCTAAACCCTAAATCCAGAACCCCTTGAAACCCTGAACCCCCAAAATCCCCAAACCCTAAACAACAATCCCGCCCCGGACCTTCAGCAGCCAGGTGCAACCTGAGTTTCACTGACTTGGGGTTTCGGGTCTAAGGGCTTCGGGCAAACCATGGTGATCGAAAGCCCCGCCTTCGTACATCAAACATACCAGATACAGGAGCCTACATGATTACCAGTATCATCTTGAGGTCTGTTTGAGGTATCCTATACCCATAACAATACAATGAATCCAGATCCTTTATATTGATGAGTCTAGCAAGCCCCGGCAGTAACAGTTGAGAGAAACGAGATCCTGGAACAGACAGAACCCGCTGTAGGTCCTCTACTTGGAGGTGCAGGGTCATTATAACCCAGTTATAACTTTACTTAAACCAACTAACATGAATTATCACTGTATTAAGGGGACTCGGTAGACTTAGAATTGGGGTATAGGCACAATAATGGTGTTACAATTGCAGTGAACCCTAAATTCACAACCCGAAGCCCTAATCGCGTTATAAATGTGTTCTAATAATTCGGAATCTCCAGGTAAACTTTGGCATTCCCGTTTCCGCCAACCTAAGATGGAGCTGAATGTCGGTCCTGATTAAAATCATGGGTTCCCCTACTACACCCGCCTATACTACATCCTCCATCAGTTGCACTAGCCTGCAGTATCATCAAATAACCCTAATGAAAATAGAGCCTGGGGGAGGTAGCAGGGGAATCCATGAGAAAATGACAATGGCATCCATAGAGTCCCTGGCACGGTGTGTACTTCGTGGCTCTTGAGACTTCGCAACTAATCACTTTTGGTTATTGGGCTTATAACTTATAGCCCCACTTCTACCCCCTCCAACTGACTTTGCATAGGCTACCAAAGGTACTAGTAGGGTTATAGAACGACAACCTATTCGTAAGTAGTTACCAGGCCCCATGAACCCCCAGGCAGCCCCAACACCCCAACCAAGAAAACCCGTGACACTAATCCCTGAGTCGACTTCTAACTCTGTTTCCTAAACGCTACACCTTACGCCATACCTAGACCTGCTAAAGGGGACAAAAAGGGAACCCTCCAATAAATGATCACATCGACAGGAAGATGCTCTGGATAAGAATACAAGGATCGGGAATTAACGCGGTTGAGATTTGAGCAAGGGAACAAGCTGCGCTTGAGTTTTGGTGTGTACGGCTGGAAGCAAGGTCTGCTTGATTGTTCTTCGTACTGTATCTGCAGCACCCTGAACCCTCGAAACCTTAGGGGGCTGCTTCGTAAACTGGACCTTTATAAGCCCCATAGACTCTACAGAAGACACTCTTAAGGAGTGCTACTCTACCCCAAACCCTAAAGCCCTAGACCCTAAACCCCCAACCCTAAACCCCCAATCCTACACCCCACACCCTAAACCCTACATCCCTAAACCAAACTTTTGGGTTGAGGATTTTATTCCGGGAGACTGGCTGGCAACCGCTCCGCCCAAAAGCGATAGATACCTCGAGGCTCATTTTCTGTGGATCTTCTCTTTTTTTTGGCCAGGGAGCCATATACCCCTTAATTGTGGCATCTACCCTAAACAAAGCAAGCAATCCTAGAATCATTTAGGGTTTACTCCGTAATGAAGGTATTGGGTTCGCATGGCTCATGTGTGCCCAAGTTCTTATCAGGGTGGGCGGGCTCTCAAGAGTGGGATTGAATGAACGATTTGGCTGAAGAGAGCTGGGGCAGTTCTCTTACGTTGGGGCTCAAAGTCTACAAACGAGACTTACCTGGGGTCCCAAAGTCTATGAACGTACCTACTTTGCGATTTTTGTGGAGCCCCAAGGTCAGGGTTGACAGTAGGGTCTTCTTGGAGGGTTATGGGACCTAGCGGCCACCAAAACTGTGGCTTGAAAGGACTGCAAGTATAAAGCCAGGTGATCCTGTTGGGGGTTCCCCCACAATGAAACCCTACGGGTCCAAGTACCTAAAGATCATATACTTACCCAAACCCTAGCTTATAATTACCATTACCCAAAACCCAAATACCTAATTATTGGGTACGTGGACCCTCTGGAAAAGAAGCTTATCATCTCAGCTTTAAGCTTCAGCCAGGGAAGCTCTGTAGCAGGAAACAAATTCTTGTTCTTCTAGGATCCCTTCAACCTCCAACCCATCTGACTCATCTCCCCACTCCACTCCGGAATAGCAACTATAGTAGCCAAAAAAGCAGTGTTGTACATTGCGGAATATGTTCCGTGTGTGGGGGCGGGAGAGTGACGCGGGGGCTGGGTGGGACGCTAAAGTGGCTGATAGACCAGAACTCCTAGCTCCCTACACCTTTGAGAAAGAAATCTATGTGACCTTCACTACACCAAGTGCCCCTAACATTTACTTCATTCCTTAGACTGCCAAGCAATTCCACTTTTGCCAATGGAATTTAGCGTTTTAAGGATCTCCGAAAGAAACCACAAATTTGCTAGAAGCACCCCATATATCCCAGGCTGCTTGCATTGCCTCCTCTTTCAGACATTCTTGTTTCTAGCCTCCTGTGTGGTATGGGCTTCTGATTTGTTGTTGATGCTCCAGGCTTTGATTAAGGTTTCTGGGACTTGGGGTCTCAGCTGTGTGCTACGCAGTTAAGGTTTCCGCGGACCACCCTCAACCCTAAACCCTAAATCTCGTTTGTAAAAGGAACCTCTTCTTCCTAGGACTCTTGTGGGGTCCGGGTATTTGCCACCCTAAACCCTAAAACCCTAAACCCCCAAACACGAAACTGGAAGTTCCACACGGTTTAGGGTTTAGGGTTTAGGCCTGAACCCCCAAAACAAAAACTGTAGTTTCCACTTTCTTTTCCATGATCCCTGCATAACCCTCATATACCCCGTATAACCCCGGTAGTTTCAACTATATAACCCCAGGAGTTTTTGGCTTAGGGTTTAGGGCTCGGGGCTCATGGCATGCATCGTATCACAAAAACCTCTGAAACGGGACGTACAACCTGCAGCATGCCTACATTACCCAGAGGCTGCAGCTGAGGATTTAGGGTTTAGGGTTTAGGGTATATACCCCAAAGCGTCTATGTACCCAATAATTAGAGACTTGGATTTTGGGTAGTTTTATTTATAATATAGGCTTTGGGTAAGTATATGATGATTAGGTACTTGGACCCTTAGGGTCATCTCAATTATCTTTGAAGTTTTGGCCAAAACGCGACTTTTAGTATCAACCCTAAACCCTGAACCTTACACCCCCTTCCATAATTCCT
The DNA here is from genome assembly GCA_905231905.1 of Symbiodinium pilosum. NCBI lineage: Eukaryota > Dinophyceae > Suessiales > Symbiodiniaceae > Symbiodinium > Symbiodinium pilosum. Next base: position 100,753 of record CAJNIZ010006892.1, on the reverse strand, counting down.
AAAACCTAAATTGTAGCTGAGCAACGGAGCGATGGGCTTGCAATATCGCCAGCGGGCCAACTCGTCGGGAGTCAGGGTTTGGGGAGTTTAGGGTTTAGGCAGTTTAGGGTTTTTAGGGCTTAGGGTTTGTAGCGTATTGGGATTTTAGGGTTTAGGGCTTTTGGGGTTCAGGATTTCTAGAGCTTAGGGAGATTGGGTTTTAGGGTTCGGGCTGGAAGGTTTGGCAGTTGCACAGATTTTGAACGAATGCTGCGTTGGATTTGCTACTACTCGGTGTTAGGTCTTTGTGTCTGAATTGCTGTCTAGCGGCTTGGCTTAACATTTTGTGTAGGGTCTTCACGTCTAAGAAGTGGTGTCTATAGCGGCTTCGGTTGCCGGTCTGTAGAAGTCAGCTGCTTGTCTGTTGGCAGATCTGTACTTCTCTGGGGACTGCGCGCCTTGGAGTGTATGCGTTAGGGCTGAGGGTTTCTAGAGACAGGACATTGCAGGTTTTGGGTTACATCAGACAGTTCGCGGCGAACATGTACACCGCATCAAGCTCATGACGGCATCAAAGGTGGCAGAGGTGACCCTTCTTGTTCCTTGCCGGGCGTTTCCCAAGATGTAGCTCTCCATTCCAATGACATAGCTCCCATGACCCTGGTGCTACTCCCAGGATGCCCACAAAAAGGTCGTCGTTGCAGGGCAAAACAATCAGTGTTGGAAACCTAGGAACTATATCGCTGAGCACTCTATTCACGGAATGATGGTGAATCGGCGGGAAAAGAACATTGAATTGATGCTTATAAAATGCAAGCTCGGATGCTTGGCGGATTCAGGGTTCAGATGGCCTGGACCAAGTAGATTTGTTACAAGACACTACATAGTGCTATCTACAAGATTAACCATGTCATTATTCAAGGGCCCAAGTACCCTTAAACCCTAAACCCTATATTAACTATTCCCATTGTGATAGGAAGATAACATGAGGATTTACATGGGAGACTAGCTTGTAGAAAGTCCTAGATCTTTGAAAAAAGGTTTGGGGTTATATGCCAGATATTCAGGCTTCTCTACACTGCTGCAAGACCTACAAACTCCCAAACAGACCCAACTGGTAGCTTCTTGTCCACTGTTTTTTGAGTTTAGGGTTTGCAGTGTTTTCTTGATTCGGTAGTTTCTCAAAATGGGGGCGACCCTAGCATAAAACCCACAATACTATAGTCGTGATTATAGGGACCCCCCCAAACATGTACCCCTACTTTTGGGAAGTCCCGTTTCCCATTGTCGGCAAATATTTGTGCTATTCACAAAATTACGGGCCCCTTTTGATTATAGATCATATTACGGCATCTAATAAATGGGGGTACCAAGATGGGACCCTAATTTTGGGAACTACCAGTTTGGCATCTACAGTACCGGTTTATAGCTTTAGGGCGTTTAGGTTGTAGTGTTTAGGGTGTGAAGTAAGCATGATACTTTCTCGTCTAGTCCCCCCTTCCCTACTAACCCCAAGCCCAAATCCTCGACCTAAATCCAAAATCCTAAGCCACAACATCTACACCCCAAGCCCCCCCAAACCCCCCAAAATCCTAAAACCTTGAGCACCCTGGAGCCTGGGAAAGCCCTTAGGGCTTACGAAGAAAACTTGGGTGCTGTTGTCCAGCCAAGTGCCTTTGATGGCCTCAGTGCAATGAGCATTTTGGGTTTTAGGATTTATGGCTTGCGGTCGAGGGCATTCATCAAGCGTGAGGTTGTGTTGAGTTAGGGCTTGAGGGTCCTGGTTCTGGGTTTTTACAGTTTTAGGATTTGGGGTTCAGGGTTGGAGGTGTAGGTTTCCTCATGTGAGAGAGAGCTCCTGCATGGGTAGTCTTCCCGTGGGCTTCTGTAGCACGCCTGGCGGGTTGTCAAGGTTATGGGCCCGTTTGAGAACCTTAGCAGCATACAGCCCCTGTTGTCTAGGATACCCCTGAATCTGGGACAAGCACAGGGCGGAATTAGCACATAAGCCCTCATTACTCACCAAAATCTAAATCCCCACCCCGGCCTCATATACCCTACACTTGTATCCCCCCTTTCTGAAGAGGCCCTGGCAAAAAAGGGACCCATCCGGTTTAGGGTTTATTTAGGGTTTAGGGTTTTAGGGTTTTAGAGTTTAGGGTTAAGGGTTAAGGGTTTAGGGTTTTAGGCCATGATTTCGACAACCCTCCATGTGTGATCCGCGTGGCCTTTTTATGGCCTCACGGAGGGGTAGTGATAACAGCAAGTCTAAGGCTTAAAGTAACCCAAAAGCCTTTTATAGTATGGTCTTTGGGCCCCAAAGCCTCAAAATATGTGGAGTCTCCAAAATTGGGGTCCCTTTTTGGTAACCCTAAATATTAGGTGCCATAATACAACTTAAAACCAGAAGGGGCCCATAATTTTGAGAATAAATCATATAAGTCCTTAGAGCCTGCGGTTAAGAATGATAAGTTTAGTGGAAGCATAGTCGCGGCAGTAATGCTCACCGAAGGCATGGTACCAGTGTAGCGTTTGTCTGTTTTGGTTTAGGGTTTGGGGTTTCGGGTTTGGAGTTGAGTTTAGCATCCAGGCTTCCCAGAACATGTTTCGTCTTGTGCCGCCGAGTGCGAGGTGTAGAGAGTCAAGGCGCATGGACCGCAAAAACAGACTTAGAGCGGGCGGTCTAGGAAATGTGCTTCAAGTATAGAATGTCTTGTAGTCATAGTGCGCATCAAGACTTGGAACTTTGATGGTACACGTGTATGCTTCAGGCTTTGCTCACAGGGCTAGGTCCTTCATCAGGCCATTATTAACTTGACTAGTTGACCCTCAACTCCGAGCCCTAAACCCCCCCATCCTTTAAGGTTCAGGGTTTAGGGTCAACCCTGAAGGCCTATTCCTATGCCATTAGAACAACACAGGGGATGCTCGCTGAGAGACAGATCCCTTGCACCGTCGCTGCCCAGTGGCTGACAGAGCACGAGGATCACCCATCTCTACCAAAATGCACACTTCGCCTGGCAGTGAGGGTCCGATGCGGACTAAAGGACAAGGTTTCCAAGGTAGCAGCTAGGTGTCTAAGCATGCTAATGGTGGGTGCTTATGGTTCCTTAAATAGGCTGCTGGATTCGATGCGTGTCTAGCCCAGGTTTTCATCTTGAGCAAGATCACCCGCAGCCGCCATGTAAGCCTGAAGACATATGCAGCGGAGTTCCTTCAGCGCCTTTGTAATTGAGATACGGATTTGGGGCACTGTCGCAAGTAAAGTACATGCGGCTGGCAGGATGACATGAACTCGAGCACAAGGTGTCCAGCGAAGAACACATGCTCATTCCGTTGCAGTCAAATGGGCCCTCCCGAAATGCGCTGGAGCGAATCCCGAATACGGAGTGAAAAAAAACCAGCTTCTAACTCAAGCTTGAACTATAGGACATAAGCCCCGCGAAGCTCCAAACACTCAGGCCTAAATCCCAAGCCACACACGCTAATTTTTAAACCCTATAAGCCGCCTACCCTCAACCCAAGCCCTTCTCCCCTGCACTCTCAGCACTAGAACGCAGTTTAAGCTTTAGGGTCCTCAACTCTAGACGATCAATCTAGACACACGACCGCCATATTGAGACAAGTAAACATCTGCGCCATACACCCCCCCTGAACCCTAAACCCTCAACCCTGAATCCTGAACCCTTTAAGCCAGAAACCGTGAACCCTAAACCCTAGACCCTAAACCAAAACCCTAAAACCCTCAGCGCTGTGCCCGACGCCCTAATCCAGCAGGACCTGCATTTCGCAGGCTTTGACTTTCTGCCGATGCCGGCGAACACGCCTTGAATTCGGAACCGCCAAAAGGAGGGTTTCGGGTTGAAGGTTGAGTAGCGAGCCCTGGGTCCAAAGTCTATAACTATCACATACCTCCCAAAACCAAGAGAGCATGAAAACATAGTAGAAGAACCACAAAGCAGATGATCAATGACATACTGGACCCTTAGGGTAGGGTTATGGGAGAAGGGTTTGGGACTTGTTGCATACAAATGTTTGGTCTTATAGGCAACCCTCGCCCGGCATAGGTCGTATCAGGATCCTGCATGAAGGACGCTATGCCCCGCATAATGAAACTTCATGGAGGTCTACCAAAACTGCGCCGCAGCCTCCTGTAGAACCAAGCCCTGAATTATGTTTCAAGAAAACTGCGATCGTTGAGGGGTCGTTGTTGAAGCATGTCATCTCTAAGCCCAGTTCAGAGCAAAACAACCCAGGTTTGGTGCCTAGCTCGAAACCCTAAACACACCCTAGACAGCCAATCACCCATAACAATGGCCCTTCACCCCCCACGAATACTGGATAAAGACACAGTTTTTTGGTTATGGACATTCTGGGATGTCTGGGTAGACTGATAATAATCCCAGACATCCAAGCATCAAACACCAGACCTCAGGCCCTCGAACGCGACTCCTAAGTTAATTTACACGCAACCTAGCACAAGAAATTGCACTCCCCAAAGGAACATCGAACCTCCTCAAAAAGGTCCTATAAATGCTGCGGCTCTTTTAAATGGGGTCTTATGGAGAGACGTGTGTTGTTTGGGGAGGGTATGGCTTGAATCTTCACGCCCCTCCGCCACAGAAAGATGATACCAAATAATCACATACTTACCCAAAATCTATGACACTACAATTACTACTCCCCCAAACCCAAGTACCTGATTATTGGGTACATGGACCCTTGGGGATTGCCCCCAAAACATGCCTATCTGGGCTTCCATACTTCCATGGTCGCTTCAAAATATCGCGTTGCGGTTTATGGAGCGCGAGATATCAAATTACGTTTTGCAACGGAAAAAAAGATAGTAGATCACTTGTTTCGCCCATTGTGTTACCTTTACCTGAGTAACCTTCAACCCTACACCCTCACCTAAATCCTAGACCCTCAACCCCCTAAACCCAGTCCGTCAACCCTAAGCATATAGAACTGTCACACCTCAGGCCCAAGCTCAAGATATCGCAAATCTATGGTTTAGGGTCAGATTGGTCGGTTTCGGGTCTAGGGTTTAGGTTTAGGGTTTGGTTGGTTGTTTTAGGGTTTAGGGTTTCGTGTTTGGGGTTAGAGTTCAAGGCTTCGGGATATTGACCCCTGAAAATGGAGAAACAAAAGAAAAACGGAAAAGAAAGTGGAAAATAAAACAGAAGCTTGGACCATGTAGGATTCAGGGTTTCTCAAAATTACGTTTTTGCGGGGTCCCTCTTCTTGGTACTAAAGACCATAATATGATGGGGTCTATTTTAGGATCCCGCTATTGATGGAAATTACCAATCTAAGCCCCAGTCGAAAAACATGACGAACTCAACTCTCTCTGTACGACCTGTAAACCCTACCCCCAACTCAAGAAACCCTACTTGCAGGACTTGGTAAGTATACTTATAACCCCTACAAACCACCTAATAACCCCAAACTATTGCCCCTAAACCTTAAACCCTGAACCCCCGAATACTGTAGTCGTTTCCATTTTCTTCACCATTATTACTAAGCCTCCCTGACCCTGCAAGTAAAGAGTCCCAGGTACGAGGTTGCCGAAGAAAGCAGCAAACCATAGACGCTGCAGCAGCAACATGGGCTGAAGTAAGACTTTCGAGAAAGGGGTATCCTTCAAAGGCTGGGTGGGTATGTATTCTACACCCTTTAGAGTGCAGGGTTTAGGGTTACAAGGTCATATAGATCTTACACCAAGAACGGAGAATTACATGTAAAATTAATTCAAAACACTACTAGTCAGGATGTAGGGTTTTAAGGGTTTACGAAGACTACCCGTACCCCTTCCTTAGGGCTATGTGGCCTCCAACAATGGGCACTTAGGCCACAAAGATGGTAGTTGGAGGGTCTACGTATGAATATATGTATGTCTATCTGTCTATATGTGTGTATATATATATATATCTAGCTATCTATCTGTCTATTCATATATATATATATACGTACACAATATGCGGATCTACAACGATGAGGGTTACCAAGCAGCGTTTAGGGATCAAGGCAATGACATGTTTTCGGGGTTATCATTTACAATATACGAACAGTACGCATGAAGTTGTGAACCATGGATCTTATCAGTGCTTGTTCGATTTAGTGCCCATCTTCGCTTTCAATTTGGTAACCGTAGTTGCTAAGCACGGCTCTGTTCTTCTCACAGACTAGGATAGCCCGTGGAAGGAATAATCTTACTCTACATTGGGGATTGTAGGATCCCCCCACGAAACTACTACTTTCTGGCAATGGACACGGGCCTGCTGAATGTGCATCTTCAGCTACCCGCTACCCTAAATCCTGAGCTCTAAATCCCTGAGCCCCAAACTCGACACCCTCACCCCTAAAACCTACAGGCATCATCCAGCCCAGGCTGCAGACCAATTTGTTCTGATCCTAAACCAAAGCTAGAGCTCCCGAATACCCAGAATACGATGGATGCTAAAAATTCTGCATGACCTCAAGTACCTTACACCTTCAAAACCATGGCATTGTAGTAGACTAACGTCATGCAGCATCCTTAGCATCGACAGGAATGGCCTTTGACCCCCCAATAATAGGTATACATGTACCCAGTGCTGATGAATCGTATCTTTCCCCATACCTGTTCTGATCTCATGTTTGTTTTGTGCAAAATCCCTGATACCTGGGCACTCAGAACCTCAGGGCAAGACTCCAAACGCAACACTTAGAAACGTAAGCACTAGCTGCTACAGACCCAAGTTTTGGAATCTGCAACCCATCAGACCCTTAACCTTGCACAAACAAAAAAAACCCAGAATAGTACCCGCCAAGGGAAACGCCAGCTTTATGCAGTGGGTTTTGGGATGTTTGCGGGCTAAGCGGTTCACTTTGAATGGCGCCCGCCACTAGGTGGGTGACCTCTTAGCAAGTTTGCTTCTAGCAGGCACCTTTTGGGACTTCATACTCAAGTCGAAGAGCGTAGTAAAGTCTGCAATGCACATGCAGGCCTGAAGGCAAGACCGCAAAACGCTACCACAGAAAACATCAATTGTCTTTTCCTTGAAGGAGAGGTTATGGGGTTAGAGAGAGGTATCTAGGGGTTAGATGGGGACAATGGAAAAAGAAGGTGGAAGCTACTATTTAGGGTTATACAGTTGAAAGGAGAGTATACAAACACATGGTTGTTAGATGGATGGTCTGTCCTATCTGGGGGGGCCCAAGTAGCTACTTGAGGTGAGCCAAACTTCTTTCAGGGGAGCACACATGACGATTGCTTCTATGTTGAAGTCCTACATCAGAAATTATGCGAGTTTTGGTGGAATTTGCTCACAAAAGGCTGCATAGCTTTTCAGAACCCTGGAAGGCATAAGTCCCAAAACCATTTTTTCAGTCTGCTAGATGAGTCCCTGCTCCGTTCTATGCACCGTCAGCGCGACCACACTCCAGATCTTGCCAGATCTGCAGAGCTTAAACGCTTCGTGGCAACAACTGCGTACATAAACGTGGGAGCTTCTAAGCTTGTGAGGATGCTAACCCAGCGGGTCCATGTACCCAATAATTGGGTAATCGGGTTTTGGGTAATAGTAATTGTAGTAAAGGATAGTAAAGGTTTTGGGTAAGTATATGACTACTAGGTACTTGGACCCTTAGGCCAACCTTCAATTTTGGGTCTCAGGGCTTTAGGTTTTTGGGTTTGGGGTTTTAGTACTTGAGGAATTAACGGCTGAGGGTTTAGGATTTGAGGTGGTGGTTATGGTCATGTGACACGACTTGCTCTTAAGGATAATATCTCGCCTGGATATCAGAAACTCCCATACTTGCCCGTATCAAATGCAAGAGTCTCCGGTCGCATGCGTGTACAACAGAGATCCATGGTCTATGTTGAAGGAAAGAAGACTCTTGTTTTGAAACTGGAAATTAGGTTGCTAGATGGCAATGCATCACCACTTTCCTTGCCAAGTTTCAGAAGCCGTCTCGGTCTATAGGATAAATGACGCTGGAATGCCAGTGAAGGTGGCAGCAAAACGCGCACAAAGGCGCAATGGAGGTCCTTTCTCGTTGACCGAGATTCCAGGCCCTTCGTAGCCACGCTGTGGCAATCGACGAGCTATTTCAAACTGAAAGCCGTCAAAGCAGCAGGCAGATGCAAGCTGCTTTGAGAACATTGGCACATCCTACATCTTGCGGGGTGCCTTTGCCCGCAGTGTTCACGCAGCACGCTTGGAACGTACTGAGGAACAGATCCAGGATGAAACAACCCAGGTAGGTTCTTGGTAGGTAGTTGGCTCGTAATCTGCGATAGCACCTACAAGTTACTACAGGGGACGCTGGGATATTTCCTGCATATCACTTGAGCGTTTTCCTACCTAGGAAAGGCAAGACATTGGCCCTGAATTACAAGCCTCAAACTGAGGTTGGAAAAGGGTCACTGCAGCCGCTTCGCTTCTGTCCGACAGGTCATCATTACCCGTTGCGTAGGATTCAGGGTTAAGGCTTGGGCTTTACCTAGAGTAACCTAAGTACGTAGAAAAAAGGGGTTTTGTCTCTGATAGTTTTGCATCTTTACCTCTTGTTAAAGATCAAAGACAACTGAAATTAGTAACCTATATACCTATACAAGAGGGCTTTGTGCCTTAGAGTTTGGTATCTTTAGCATTTAAGGGACTGTAGGTAGGGTGCCAGGACCGCTGGCCTTGTAGCATTGACCGCCTATCATCTTCACCGGCAACACCGACTAATAGCGACCGCAAGAGACCTACAGGTTACAGCTATATCTGTGCGGAGGCCTAGCCCAAATTCTCGACATCAAAGTTGGGGCCTTCCCTAAATCAAAGTTAAAGACTTTTCTAACCATCTAGACATCTCTATCCGAAAGTTGATTTTTTAGGATGTTAACACGAGTAGTTGTAGTAAAGATATTGGGGAAGTATATGATTTTCGGGTACTATCCTACACCCTAGGACTCACGTAGCCCTACATAGATACAGATGTCCAAAAAACTTACATTCTTGGGTACCTGGACCCCTATTGCTTGCTAAAGGAACCAGAAAACAAGAGGTTCTGTAATACCAAATCATGTCACACATACAGCACCAACCCACACAGAAGAACATCAAGAAGTGGATAGTATCATTTGTCGGTGCCTCACGGAAGCAATCGAGGCAAACATCCCAAAGTCCCAGAGGTCATTACCCTAATACAACGCAGAAGACATGAGGACTTCTGAGCACAGAGACGAAGGTAGCTGCTGAGCATGCACGAACTCGAAGTACAAACTAGCACTATGACTTTGGCTTGATTCTTCATATTCGTGCTAATGCTATTGCTGGTATGGTTGTGAAACTTACGGTTACTAATTACGGTAGAACATGACTGATGATGTGCTATTGCCTGCCGGATGATGATGATGATGATGACAATGGAGAGCTGTCAATATTCTTTAAGACGCGTGCTGTCATACTTCTCGTATTAGACGAAGGTGTCGTCGTCAACGCAGATCTCTACCATCTCGGACACTTCTGCATCTGCCAGCTTGGAGAACCTTTCTCCTGGAACAAATGTCAAGTGTCTGAGCCTCTGTATAACAAGCACGTTGGGCAAAGATTGCGCGTGGTAATATATATATATATACACATGTACAAACTTGTCTGTATATGGGCGTTTCCACAAGACAGGGACCCCTGTCAGAGATGCCTGAATAGGTGCGTATTGAGGCCCCCTCTTTTTGAAAAACCTGTATATGTACATATAAATATATATATGTATATATATATATAGGCTTATCATGATCTCACTATACACACTTTGGGGCCTGAGTGCGCCCGAGGATCTGAGGTTTCATCACTTGGACACTTGGCTTAGGAGAGAATCCTACCCATGGCTTTTCTTGAAGCATCAGGAGTCTGGTTGGGGCAAGGGAATTAGATTAGGCTTTGTACCCAAAGAACTATATTCCCTGCTGGAACTGTCATGCTTCTTAGGGTGTAAAAGGTCGACTGGGTGGTT
>CAJNIZ010006892.1:66882-90687 GCA_905231905.1 Symbiodinium pilosum | reverse complement strand
TTCTACTTCCGCAGTGTGGGCAAGCAAAACCGCAAAATTGTTACGACTTCAGGGTCCGACTGTAGAGGACGTGGTTTAATACCAGTGTCAGTTGAGACTTGTTTGAGGTACTAGACAAAAACATACAAAGAATTGGGAGATAATGTTGGTAATTGTCCGCCAAATCTCTAAGCCCTGAACTCCCACCCCCAAACCCTGGTAAATTCAGGCTCGCGTCGCCAACCTGACAGCATCATACTCGTGATTGTAACCCTGCCAAACCCTTCGGACTAACGAAAGGACGCGGACCTAGGAGGAACCCTGACCATACCCGAAACGTCCCAGCGTCTCAACAGGGGGGGGGAATTACCCTGAGGACCCCTGCGAATAAGGGGACTATTGGGGTCCATATGAAGGATTCCGTGCAGATTGCTTTGAGAAACCTCCATATAACACATACGTTCAATTTCAGAGCGGTTTCCTCTTCATAGTTTGAATTTGAGACGAGATTCTGCTTATTGGGCAATTGGGTCGTCAGGGATACTTGAAACCAACCTCAAAGTTAAGTTCTGGTGTAGGGTTTAGAGTTTGGGGATAAGAGCTTAAGATTATAGAGTTCAGGGCCGGATAACAAATCCATCAATCCCCAGCCGCACATGAAGTGCAACCACTACACCGTAAATATGCCCAAATCTTAAACCCTGGACCCTGCGTTCATAGCTCCAAGCATACAACCCCAAGAAATGTCCACTTGAAGGTTCGCAGGCTTAGAAACTACATATCTACATTCATCGTTTAGAAGCGTGAGGCTACTTCCGGTTGCCTCGCTAGCTTTGCAAAAGGTACGATATTTAGGGTGTGTACTGAGGCCATTTCCAACAACTGAAACTTAAACACTCAACCCGTCCTGGTACTGGAAGCTCTGCTTCAGGCACCCTGCACAAGATTTACGAGATTTTGGAAATTGGGTTGCGGCATAGAAGGCTAGGTGCTTCAGCTTGCAGGGCTTCAGGCTCAGGCATTGAAAGAAATAAAACTTCGCACCAGCGGAAACCATCAAAGGGTGCAAAAGACTGAAGGGATGGCGGCTTCTGCTAAGGTGGGAACCGACCCCTTTCAGCACCAACCCCACAAGCTACAGAGCCTAAGCTCGGCAGCGTCAGGTACAAGCCCGGAAGGACACATCCAAAGCTACTGTATACATTCCAATGTAATGGGGGTCCTATCCTACTGACAGCCCTTATATACTAAGGAGGAGCCCGGAGGATACAGGTAAGCCGTGCCCCAGCCCCAAAAGCCCCATACCCCAAGCCGAGTAACATTTTACCCACCCTAAGGGTCCAAGTCCCTAATAATCATATACTTACCCAAAACTTATACCATAATTACTATTACCCAAAACTTATACTATAGTTACTATTGCCCAAAACCCAAGTACCTAATCACTGGGTACTTGGACCCTCTGGGCTACAGCTCAAGCCTTGCCTATCGCTGTAGCGCACGGAAGGTCGCATCTCGTTCAGTGAGAGCGTCTGGGAACGGACGGCGTCAATGATATCCTCCTCCTGCTCTGCAAGGAGTAGTCACATTCAATTCCAAAGAAGGAATTTCCTAAAAGGGAATTGGTAATTGGTCAAAATTCTGTCCAAACACTATAAACCCTAAACCTTAAAGCATAAGAAACAAAGAAGGAAGTCAATGCAAGTTTAACACACTTGCAAAGCCTGGTTGCTCCTTGACCTCCCCACTACAGATGTAATGATTAGCTCAACCCAAAAAAAGCCCAAAAGTGTTCAAGTGCTAAAGCTGCAGGGCCCCGGGTCTCCAAGTAGACTAGGGTCTAGGGTTGAGGGTTTAAGGTTTACGGAGGTCTATACATAGTGCCTCTGCTGGCCATTAAGCAGCCCTCAGGGAAAAATCTCACCAAGAAAAGCCCTAATCCTGAACGCTGAGCTCTGAACCTCCAGAGCTTTGGCTTGAAGAGGAAGATTGCTCCCCTTCTGATGGAATGCACGTCAATTCCAGATCTCTGAGTTTGAAGGTCTGACCCACTAGCTCTTTTGAAGCAAGAACCCAAACTGAGAAACTTTGGACCTTATAACTATCACATGCCGATTTTATCTGCAGGTTCATGGGACTTAGTAACTGATCACGACTGGGCTTATAGCCTCTCTTCTAAATGGGACAACACTGCAAGGCCAGTTAGAAGTATGGTAAGTAGGATTTTCAAGCCCAGTTGTGAGCAGTTAACTCCTCACCATACTCGCCATCGCAAGCGTCCCACCGCACGTCTATCTCTTGGAGGATCGCCTGCCAAACAATGCAGGGCTTTTAGGGTTTGGGGGGGTTTTAGATTTGGAGTTCTGGGTTAAGGGCCGAAGAAGAACATCAAAACATCAAGTGCCCCACTTTAAGCCACGTATAACCAACCTCCAGACTGCTTGACGCTTCCCATTCACAGCAACTGGATCCACCCTAAAACTACCAAGGATGAAGTGACCTGCGCGCATGCGCTGAGGTGAGGCTCTGTTTCTTCTGCTCTTATGCAAGGCCTGCGGAACCCTAAACTGCCATGTGTCCGTCAGAGGTATCAAGCCCAAATGAGGTTAAACGGCTGTTGAGCTAGGTAGCTCATAATAAATGCAGTGTTTAGGGTTTGTGGTCTAGGGCTTAGAGTTCTCCATACATAATCTGCACATCCTTGTCAAGGGTGTAAGCCGTAATCCGAGGCTGCTTGGTTTCCGTAAACACCGTAAACTGCTGCCAGTCCGTAATCCTACGGAGTATATCTGAGAAACAGCATGAGCATCAAGCCTGAAGCTTAAATGTGTGTACATCTCTTTCCCTAAGGGTCCAAGTACCTAATACTCATATACTTGCCCAAACCTTATACTATAGTTACTAATACCCAAAACCCAAATACCTAATTATTGGGTACTTGGACCCTCGGGGTTGTTCTAGGTCCCAGGTGCCGGCAGATTGAGTTAAGCCTCGGACCTCAGAGTCAGAGTCTAGATTTTCACCGCAGTAGCACATCAGACCAGATAACTAGCAAATCACCTAATTGAGTCTTTTTGGTTTTTAAAGCATAAGAAGAGAACATCTGCGAAAGCTTTAGCGAGAACGGATGGATACCGTCACTAATCCGAAATCTACCAAGCCATAAACGCATAGTCCGTAAAGTCCCTAAGGATTGGGGATTGCTTCGGATCCGTCCTGCAGGAAACTGCACACGTTACCCTAAACCCTCAGACGCGGTTAAGATTTAGGATTCAGGGCGCGGGGTTTATGGTCTATAGTCCCCCTTAAGTAGATAGAATGTGGGATATATGGGGACGATTTTATAGTATACCCAAAACCATATTCTTTCTACTTAACGGGGACAGGGTTATCCCACTAGCGATAGCAAAACCTAGGCTCAAGGTCACTTGCAGCCCTCAACCTTCCCTAACCCCGCAAAGTACTTCCTATAGAGCCCAAAAAACCCACAAAAAGGACCTACTACATACACATTATTCAAGGGTAGTGGTTGTGGCGGGGCCTGGTAAACCCTGAAGCCTACACCTTCTGTACAGCGCAAGAACACGAGATGGCTCGCAAATCGCAACCTGATTAGCTGGCTAATGTGGGGGCCTGAATCCATGAATATGTGTGGCGAAGGTTTTGGATTTTGGGTTTAGGGTCTTCGGAGAAGCCTTAAAACCTACTTTGTGTGTTATAAGGGACTATCTTAGCAACCTGCAAGCTTCTACAGTACTCACCCGGAGCGTGCCTGGAGGTTGAAATCCTGGCAGAAAGAGGCGTGAAAGAGCTCATGATAAGCTTGCCAGCTGCTTTTAGGGAACCTCAACCCTACACTCTAAACCCCAAGCCCTAAAACGCACATGCGAAGTACCATTTACGGATTGAGGTTTGAGAATGGAAAAGAACATGGAAACTACTTTATTGTGGGGCTTGTATACAGACTACTATAGGCGTCCGTTCCTCTATTCCCGGGTACCGGTCTTGGGCGTGGGGTGTGGGCGTTTACAGTTGGTGCTCAAAGGTCGTAATTCAGAATCTAGACTTGAGTAGTGTTTTTTTGGTGGTTGAACCTAGTAAGATAATATTCCTTATATAAAATACTATACCCCAAAAGGAGGATCTAATCTCACTCTATACTGGGTACCATAGTATCCCCAAACAGAATACTACTCACTTGAGCATTCCAGGTTTAGGCTAGGGTTGAGGCAAGCAGCGCATCTCCAACAGGTGCAGATTGTGAAGCCCGGTTTAAGGGTTTAGGGTTTAGGGTTTAGGGTTTGGTTTAGGGTTTAGGGTTTAGGGTTATTTCTTGTGTGAAAGTTCCATGAGGGCTTGGACGTAGATAGGCTTGCTGGTTCTTAGTATGGACTATGTGAATATATTATGTAGGGTTTCCTACGAACAACCAGTAAGTAGAAGGAACAGGGCTAGAGGTTTCACAAGTATCACCCTAAGGGTCCAAGTACCAGATACTCATACACTTACCCAAACCCTGTACTATAAGTACTATTACCCCAAACCCAAACACCTAATTATTGGGTACATGGACCCTTTGGGTAAGGGATTGCATCATCCGGGACTTTGGACAGCTTGGTGCTCGAGAATCTTCCTTGCACCCTAGGTTTAGGGTTGTACCCAGGGCTAAGACATAGCCAGGAAAGCAGAATACAAAACACCAGCGAGATCCAAAATAATACTACTTGCAAGAGACTACGAGCTATAGTCTGAACTCCTAGTATGCCCTTCAATATCACTTGTAGTACGCCCCGATATATAGCCCCCTTTAAGGAGTTTAGACTATAGCTCATAGGACAGTGCCTGCTCGCAACCTGGGATTTCCACTTCCTAGACAAAAAAAACTGCGAAACACATCATAAGCCCCCTGGTGGCCACTCTTCAAATCTTTATGTCAGACTGTGGGGGCTGTCACTTACTGTACCCCTGGTTAGCAGGGAATGAAGGCATGAACAAGACGAAGGAACCAATTATACTATTCTGGTTCTGGATTTTACAGGGGGATCTAGTCATATATCTTGCTAACCAAATATGTTGTAAAGCACGCCCCACGCAAACAAAGCCCCCTCCAGAATCTGACAGAAGCCCGTGTCGCATGGTTTGCGGCACAAGGGAGCGCCTGCATACACATGAAATGGGCTTCATTTGGAAGGAGACCGTACAGAAAGGAGACTCAGTTCGTGTCAACTCAAACCCTAAGCTGTTAACCCTAAATCCTCCTGCAAGATTGCTGACCGCAGACCCTATGTCCTAAACTCTACTCCCCGACCCTCGTACAAGATCCTAAGCCCTAAACCTAGGCTGCGATACCTATAGCCCCAAGGGTTCATGGGGTTAGTGTTTAGGGTTATCCGTACGTAAACCATGTTAGGCCCCAAGTACGTACTATGCAAGCCATATAGATACTTCCACCGTCACGCTCTGAGTTCATGTTGGTTAGGACTACGCATAGCTATAGGTACCCAGCAAGCCCAAAAGTCCTGTAAACAACATTGTCTATTACAAGACCTCTAGTGGCTCCATGACACCCTAATAGCTAAACCCTAAAACCTCTACCCAAAACCCAAAACCCTAAAACCTCTACCCTAAACCCTAAAACCTTGACCCCTGTGGCGTCCAAGGGCCTCTGACTCAGGATTTGGCGAGTACTCTCCACGTGTGATGGACTGGAGAATGCCTGGCAGCAGGTCTTCACACAGTTTAGGGCTTGGGTTCAGGGTATGGGGTTTAGGGGAGTTTTGAGTTGAAGGGTTTAGACGGAGTACCCTCATGCCACAAAAGAAAGGTAGGGATACAACAATATTAGGTGCAAAGCTGTCCTTTTACGCGTAGATTTGGCTGCTCTAGGACAGGGGGAGAGGTCAGGAGCGAAGGTTTAGGGTGCAGGATTTAGTCGTCCTTTCTGTAGGATAGTCTTCAGAGGTAAGTTTAGAAGCTGGGTCACATAATGTATACTGCTGGTGGAAGATGTCTTGTAGAACCTGTATACCCAATGTTTCCTCGAGAACTTGTAGTAGTGGTGCAAAGGTTGACTGCTTTCCAAACAGTAGGAGTGCTTGTTGGGGGCCCCCCCCCATAATCAAACAGGAGGGTGGGCTGCTGGCTTTTCTCGTAGTCCGCATAACACAGGTAAGGATTAGAGGATATATCAGGAGGACCCGTCACCATGAAGAAAGCTCATTTCTATCGCGGTGCATTCGCATTGCAAACGCAAGTGGCTGATACTAGTATTCCCCATCTGATCTGCGACAAATTCCCAAGCCCAAGCGTTAGACTTCGCAAAAAACTTGTATAACTAAACTGGCATGGCACACATCAACATCATAAATCCCATGTGGCACAAACTTCAGGAGGACATTGCTAAACCTCCAACTTCTTACTGGCGGCTAGTAGGGAATAAGGGGATATAATCCCCATATACTCCTTGTATAAAATTCCTGATTCCCTACCAGCCCCCAGTAAGACTCTCTTCAGTAAAACCGGCCTGTTCTTTCGTTGGCCATGGCTGCAATCGTCTCGACAGCTTTGTATCGCATGTCCTTCAGGGCTAGGGTTTAGGGCTTAGGGTTTTGGGGTTTCCGGCTCAGGGAAGGATTCCAGAACATGGCTTCTGGTGGAATATGCAACTTGTTTGTTCAGCAGGCTATAACTAACTTACGCTAACACCCCAGCAAACCCACACTTAGAACCCTAAACCTCCACCCCAACAACTCTATAGACCCTTGTGTCATGCATACCCCTGATAACTGAACCCTGTTTTCACCTGATGCCTTCACCGGAGGCCTTCTCCACCTGAACCCAAAGGGTTCCTACATATGCGACTCGGCCTGCATCACTGTGCCCAAACTGGCGACATGCTTACGATTTGGGAGTCAGGGACTCCCAAACCTTTCAATCAAGCAATGTACCGTTTCTTGTGTGAAGGAACCTGGTGCCATTTGAGATATATTCCTCAATTACGACTTATTGGCCTCTCTGGGAAAGAGATCCGATGTATCAGCACTTGGGTGGGAATTGCCTTAAAAAGGGAACTCCACCCTAGGTTGCGTATAATAACGAACGGAAGGAAATCAGAGCTGAGGGTTCAGGATTCAGGTTATAGCGTTCAGGGTTTAGGGCTGCATAACAGGGTTTAGGGCTTAGGGTTTAGGGTTCAGGCTTTAGGCTTCAGGGCTTGGGGCCTACTAATGCTACTTCATGCTGCCCAACAACTCAGTTCCAGGTGATGTGGGTGCCCACAGATGTTTATAGGATCCTTATGGGCTCAGGGAGTATAAGGGCATAATGGGGATTACTAGGTTACCTGCCCCCTTGGACCACCCCCCTGAAGGACATCCTAAGATTTTGCATGTTGAAACTGTTTCTTTCACATGTTGGGCGGCCACCTCTTCCTCTAAAAGTTCTTTTCTGGTGGGACTCCATGGACCCGGAAAAGCAATTTACGGTCCCTGTATTTTAGACAATTACTGTAAGCCGGAACGAGCCAAGGGTATACCAAAATCAGCTTGAGCAGAAAGCATTGAGACGGTGCCCTACTACTCAACTGCCTAAGACAGAGGCTTGAGTAAATACCAATAAGATTTCTGGTCTACTCGAGGATACCTGTGCCATGGTAATGCCAGGAACCTGGGTAAACCCTAAACCCTCAACCCTAAACCCCTAAACCCCTAAACCCTTATCCCTAAATCCTAAACCTACAGGCTCTTTTGTCTTGGGTGTACCCTTGATCATCCCTAAAATCTCAAGGCTCTGGGTATCGGGTGTAGGCTATTTCGGGTACGTGAGGCGGGCCCCGTTTATCTCCAACCCTGAGCCATAGAATCCCAAACTCGAACCCTTCTACCTACCCCAGGAGCCCAATAACCCAAAATGTATGCTTATATTGCCTCAGATTAGATGAGGCATCTTAGTGTCACATGGGTCTATCCCGTATCTAAAGAGCATTAGGCTCTCTAGGCACGCAATGTGCAAAGACTCCCACAGTCCAGACGCTTTCCACAGAGGAAATACAAGGCGCAGTCGGTGAAGGCGTTGCCTTTGCAGGACTTGGGGTGTATCTAGAGCAACCTATGCACCTGAAGAGTTTAGGGTGTAGGTACTCAGTACTGTGGCGGCTTTACCTTTTTAGGCCCGAGGTTAAGATTACACTAGACATCTATATATCCCTATAAAACCCCCTGTATAACCCCTGTATAACCCCTATATACCCCTACAAGCCCTTAACCCTGCGTGATAGCAGCTACAAGGGGCCCCAGGGTGCTTATCTGGGCCCACTTTCCCCAAAGACTGGGGCTTTAGGTATCAAACGCTCCTACCGCTACCGTAGTTGGTACCCAAGGCCGTATACCTGAGTACTTGAATACTTAAATACAGCTGTGTTGCTTCTGTTGGGGGCTTGATTTTTTGGGTGGCTGGGTAAGCTCTCCGTCCCGGCCAATCTGGCACTCCAGGCAAGGTTTCTTTTGCTTGGATGTTCATGGTATCATTCATAAGTGCGTGACATACCTTACATGGGTCATAACCATAGTGGTGCTACTCCTACTACAACCCCACATAAACCTGCGTAAGCCTGCCCCTCAACCTCTGAGCATGGTTTAGATGAACCGAAGGCGGGCTTGCATAGAGACTTGCAAAGGTAAACCCTCATATGCTTGCACCCTAAAACCTAATCCTATAGCGACAACAGAACCCCAAAATAGGTTGAGCATGTGTACTAGAGCATAACTCCAAAATGGTGCCCCTTAAGTCTCATGTTGGGAGACAGGGGTCTCTGGAAAGTAATTGAAACACGGCTTCGAGCCGGGTAGTTCCTGCTACAACTACACAAGTACTACAAGTCTACAATCTTGAATGACACAGCTGGACACGGTTTATCATGAGAGTGCTCGGACCATTACACTTCTTGTCCGGTCCTGGGCAAGGGGCGTGTCAGACCTCTACGCCACTTGAACTTGCGGGAAGGGGGGGCGGGCGGGGAGGGTGTTGGAAGTTGGGCGGACTCAGCCGCATTGGCTAAGTTGCAGTCAACCATGCAGCAGTTTGAGATCCAAAGTGGTCAGGACATCGGTTGACAGGAATGCAAATATACTTTCCCCAACCCTCTGTGTGCGCAATGCTAAAGACTGAGTCCGTAATCCAAGAGAATGCCAAGTGTATGCCTGCATAATCGGATAATCGCTCTTCTTACTACTTATATGATCCCCTACTTAAGTCAGTGCGCGGGTCAAGCTATCTCATACAAAAGGGGGCGAATGGACCCCTAAACCCTAAACCGCCTAGCCAGCTCAAACTGCTCACAGCGTTATCCGCTTCAACGCAGGTCGCCGGTTGCATGTAAGCTTGCGAGGGTTCTTTTGGCCCCATTTGCCTATAGTTGAGTAGTTCATAGTTACCTCATGAACGGCAGCTTCATGGCGTTTAAGCTTACGCCACCACTTTGCTGGATGGTTCTTGGCTTTTGTTCATTTTGGCTTTGTGGGATGCCTTCATCATCCCGGGAAATAGCAGCTCGCAGCATGAAAATGCTTCTAAGCGCTGTTGTGAAGACTCCATCTACTGTAACTGGGGTTGGGGGTACTGCTAATCTTTGAGTCTTCTACATCCCTATTAAGCCCTCCATGACCCTAGTTTCTTTTCTCCGCTTGATCCACTTCATTCTTTTTTGTTGGCCATCATTCGGCCGTCTATATATCCACCCAAACGCTTCTTAGAAACCCTCCTAGCCTTAAGGTCAAGATATTGTTAAGTAGATAGGCTTCTACAGTACCTCTATGGCTACTGTTTCCAATTTCAAACACAAGTTCTTTTCCAGATCTGTTCAGTCTGCAGCATTGACGTATACCGGACGGGTCCAGGCATGCATAGAATAGAAAGTGTTGCCCAAAACACCTGTAAATCAACTGATTGAAGCTCAACTTGCATCCCATTTTGGTACTTGGACTCTTAGGGATAAAGGATTCTACGCAATTAGTATGGACCCCTCGTTTCTGATGGTCCTTATGTGGAGGA
The DNA here is from genome assembly GCA_905231905.1 of Symbiodinium pilosum. Lineage (NCBI taxonomy): Eukaryota > Dinophyceae > Suessiales > Symbiodiniaceae > Symbiodinium > Symbiodinium pilosum. The sequence continues at coordinate 80,661 of CAJNIZ010006892.1, read as the reverse complement.
TCCTACTATTTTCGAGATGTACCCTAAGCCGCCCACCCTGCAAAATCTAGGGATCAGGACCATGCCGTCATTAATAACCTGGAGACTTACAGCCTAAGCTGGGCAGCCAAACAGCCAAAAGGAAGCAAGCAGCTTTTCAAAAACAAATATGTAGCTCAAGGTCCTCACCTTTGAAGTGGTTGCTTTGGGAACCATCATCTTGAGCTCCGGCTGTTAGGTTACCTATAGTGGACTTTCAAACTTGCATCCTCCAACCTGCACCCTGCAGAGAAGCCTTGTTTTCAGGCTTCCAACGTAAACCTCCCTGTGATTCTGTAGAGCCTGCATGCCCGCAAGTTGGAACTACATAAACAATCTGCTTACAGGTAGCTTTGCGGGGTGGGGGGGGGTCCTACAATATAATGAACAGGTAATCCTAAACCCCAAACCCTAGACCCTAAACCCTAGACCCTAAACCCTAAACCCTAGAATCAGTAAGGCCCCAGCAGTTCTTCCGAAGGAGATCGTAGCTACCCACCTGAAAATGGTCCTCGGCTAAGTTTCGGGTCCCAGGCCTGGGGGTGTGGAGCCCCTGCTCAGGAAAAAAAACTGGGTTGCTGTTAAGGAACTTAAATTAAGTTACTATATTGGGGAAACCCTATTATTTACTATATATACCCATTATGGTAACTTAATTTCAGTTCCTTAACAGCAAGCCAGAAAACAAGGAATACACGGAAGAAAGTAATGCAGGACCCTACATGATTGATGAGGTACTCTATACGAACCACGATATTGGTTGCCATTTAGGTACTTACGCTACTTAAAGATGGCGACTGATTCATTCTAGGCTTAAATCGTTTCAGTTCGCGGTTTGGGCATTGAGGTCTTGGTGTTGGAGTTTGAAAGGGTTGTACTGGGTGGTTGTGAAGGAACTCAACTCCGTTACCAACATGTGCAATGTATAGCAAGGCAGTAAGGCACATGGCTTCCTTATAGCTCCTAACCTCCTATAAACACTACTGACTACTGTAAGCCTAAACTCCACACCATGTGGCTTATACAGGTAACTTGATTTGAGTTCCCTGTCAGCAACCGTGTTGAGGGGTTTTAGGGTCAGCATTTAAGATTCAGCACTAGGGGGTTTGTGGTGGACGGCCCCTGAACATCTAAATGTTCAACGATGGTGTCTTCTGCATTTTGTTGTTACATACTGATTCGCAGCATAGGATACGTAGGTGGACGCTTCGACAAAAAAGGACATGGCCGTTCCCCTACCTGGCTCTGGTTACGCTTGCAACAAAAAAACGATGAGGTCATTGTGCAGAAGCTCTCAGATGAGCCACTGAGCCGTAATCAACATTCCAAAAGAACTGGTGGCTAGTAGGGAATATAATTCCCATATACTCCCTATGCAATAAAACCCCATACTCCCTACTAACCGCCAGTAAGGTAATAGAGGCGCGGGGCTGTAAGTCAACACCTTTTGATTTCGGAGTCCCGCAGTCGAAAGAAAAGGGGAATTCCTGTCCAGGTTTAGGGTTTAGGGTCCAGGGTTTAGGGGATGCTTAGGATTTTTGAGGAGATAATGGGGCTCCCTAACACGGATGATGTAGGGCCCTTCTGGGTGCTCTCGTATGGTCTCAAACCATCGACGTTGGGCTCGTTCCTTAACACAGCTTGAAACCACGTCTTTGACCGGAGAGTGTTTCGCCGAGGGTCCAGGTACCTAATAATCATATGCTCACCCAAAGCCTGCACAATAATTACTATTACCCCAAACCCAAGTACCTAATCATTGGGTACATGGACCCTTTGGGTTTTAATAAAACACCTTCAAGGGAGCCCACAAGCCATGCCCAGCCCTAGCGTCCTGAAGGTACGCTGCCGAACCCTAGACCCAGCAGTGAAGCCCATGCCTACACAGGATCCTGCACTTGACCACATGAGCTGGCGTCCCCTGCCACTTACATTAAATATGTCCAGCAACATAGAAGTCTGTGCGAGGGACTATGTGATCTGATTGCTTTAGGGAAACTTTAATTACCCGCGCCCGAACCTGTGCTTCCTAAACTGCACAAACGTTCCAAATATGGGTACCTGGGATGTGGGCAGTACTTGTAGTACAGAATTTGGACGTCTATGACACTTGAATTCTTGGGCCCTTGCAGTCATGACAAGTGCGAAAATAGGACCCGACACAAGTTACTGATTGAACGTTGGGTTGGGCGACGGAATGCTAATGTGGCTAGCCACGCTACACCCAAGGACTCTCTGGTCATGGTGGTCAGCATGGAATGGTGGCATGAATGACAAAAGTAGCATCCCCATAGTAATAGCCCCTATAGCCCATTCTTTCCTGACTTGCTTAACCGATCAAATAGAACTAGCCCCCTCCCCAAATCTGTTATTTCCCCATCCCGACTAATGCTAAACATTGCCATACTCTGGTATACTACAATGGGAGTATTCAGGAAGCATGAGAGGAGTGGTGGAGTTAACCCTAAGGGTCCAAGTACCTAATACTCATATACTTACCCAAAACCTATACTACTATTACTATTACCCAAAACCCAAGTACCTAATTATTGGGTACTTGGACCCTCTGGGTAAGGTTAGAGGAAAGGATTTTGCAGGCCAGGCGCGTTGAGGTAGCCCAACATTTCGGCTCCACTCCTGGCAGGGCGCATACTTCCCAGGGCTTCTGATCTGAAGGGGCACTTAGGGCTTGGGGTTTACAACTTAGGGAATGGGGTAGGCTACCTTGCAAATCTCAGCAGTCTAATGCTCCGTTTAGAGTATATTGCAAAATGAACTGGCTTAGTGAATTCGGATTCTAGGCTGCGGACAGTACCTATGTGGAGCCTTCTGGGAATTAGGTACTATACACCAATTCAGTGACTATAATTACCTCCCTTATTCTTTTGCCGGGCCCAAATTTACCCCTTAATTGGGGTTACGCATTTACGGAGAATGAGGGCTGATTAAGGTTAATGAATGCGGGAACCCTAGTGGGCCGGTGGAGGGGGTTGGCACAGGAGCTCATGAATTCTGAATATGAGGGGTTTATAAGCAAATGAATGTCCCAAGATCATAGGCGTCAGTAGGGACTGTACTACGAAATTATGGGAGACCCATTAGGAATCACGTAGAGATCTTGTTCAAAACGGTGCGTACTTCGTTGGACCTCAAAATACTGCAAAATACGCTGCGCAAGGGGACCCCTGTTTGCCGAAATCTCACATCTCCCCCGCACTGACATGTAATCCCATAAAGTAGTCTGCACCAGACCCTTGTTGGGGTCCATGCTAGTTTGGGGAAGGATAAACTCTAGCATGTTATGCCGGACTGGTACACTATGAGGGCACGTCTGCGCTTTCTCGTAAGCACATGTTGTTCTCTTTCACATCCCAAGCTGCAATCTCGCAAGTGCTGCAGGGCTTAATCTTTCCAGGAAACAGATACAGAGCATTCTGTTGAAACAGATACAGAGCATTCTGTTAAAGCCAGCGCGCTGCGATGATTTTCCCCACGCCTCTGCATCTCAGCTACGCGCGCAGCGTGAAAGCAGGGGCAACTGAGACCTGCCAAGACCTCTGATGTTCGTTGCTCTTCCAGGACACTTCCTAAACCCTAAACCCTATACCACTTGTCCAGGACACTTCTTGCTATGGCTAGGATCCTTTGAAGATCCTCCAAACAAGGAGGTCTTGGCTTAGGACTCTGAAGCGGTCCCAAAGAGCAACTTGCACTTGAGGGCCCGGTTTAAGGGTCCGGCTTAGGGAGAAGCAGCACGTGACTCAAAGTCAGAGAGTTTCATGCAAATCTTCATTACAGCCCGGAGTAGCCCTACCATTTGCCTAGGACGCCTATACCACCCCGAATTAAGGGGGAACCTCGGGGGGGTAGTCTAGGGGCAACCCTCTTTGCCGCGGCTGGGCTCAATCCCCAGATGCCCAAGTAGCCAAGCAGCCATTACTTGTGCAGACTTCGAGTTGTCAGGGAACTTTGAAGGAACATAGCAAAAAAGTGAGCGTGGAAAGGTTCTTAAGATCAGGGCCCCTTAAAGAGGTGTCATCAACCTGGACCTAAACCTCTCCAGGTGTGAGGCTCTTTGTGTGCAATCCATGTATCATCTAGCCTAATGTGGGGTCCTGATTAGTGTAGGGGGCACACCCCCCCCCCAAACGAATAGGGGGACTCTTTTAATACAGCGGGACAGGGGGGCCCCCCAAACAAATCTGGATCCTAGGTTTAGGCGGGATTGGATCCTAGGTTTTAATCAAAATTCAACAGGCTGGATTGGCTTTTTTTCATTTGGCCGCGCAACTTCGCACAATTAAGGCCCCCCAAAACGAACCAGGGGGGTAAGAATAATTTCGGCGAAACTTCGCACAATTGAGTCCCTCCACATTTATCGGGACACAACATTATGCTTACGTGGCGCCTTAGAAACCCTAAAGCCTACATCTCAAACCCAAATTCCTACCTGGAGTCACCCGTAGACTCCTTAGACCCCTGAAAAGAGGATACAGATATCAAAATATTGGGTACGACCCCCCTTTTATAGGTACACAGGCATCTCTCGGTACAACGTTGACCCTGAACCCTAAACTACGTCAAGCGCAAGGCTTCTTCGAAAGGAACTTGCACCGATCCAGGCTCAGCGTGTAAGGTGGGCTCTGCGCCGCCTCGGCCGGAATGGGAGAGCTGTGGAGTTTACCTAGGGTTTAGGTTTTGGGGCTAGCTTCAGGGTTTAAGGGTTTTGAGTTTTTGCTCGGAGGGTTTAAGGAATACGCGTTCCTTTTGGGATAGCATCAAAACGGCCGATTGTGTGTCCGTATTGGGATTTAGTGCTGTTACCAGGCTTTGAAACTGATGTAACCTGCCCCGAGTAAACAAGGGACCTATGAGAAATATCACCCTAAACCCTAAATACTGAACCCTAAAATAACATGTGGCAGCTATTGTTGGATTTCAGGTTTTGGTTTGGGGGCGTCAGGCTTAAGGCTCAGGGACTGGGTATATAGGGGTCATATAGGGGAACAGGAAAAGAAAATGGAAACTACTATTTAGGTTTTAGGGTTTAGGCTTTTTTCTGTAAGGAAACTCTCTTACGGACCGCTAAGAAATTTGCAAGGTTTATGCTGCCCAGAGGGCCCAATATACTTTAATTAAGAAACATGCAGCCCTCGTACGATCTATGGTATAGTCCTCAACCAAGGGTGTTGTGATCATTGCGTATAGGCCCTTTAATAAAAGCAAATATTGACCTTTAAAACCCTTCTGGGGCCCTGAATCCTTAAACCCTCAACCCCTAAAGCCTAAACCCAGGAGTGGGTCTAACGAAGTCTCTCTCATGCACCTTCTGAGGCCTACTCATCTCTACCACCCAAACCCTACCACGACCCAAGACGCCTTATAACCGAGGAATAGCCCCAAGTGACACTCTGACCCCAATTTTTGCTTGAAAAAACATGTTTGCTTTCCGGGCAATAGGCTCCGTAAGTAGTGTCTCAGGGCGCAGCAGGCAGTTGTCAGCAGCTCCTTCAAGATGCGGCAATCCTGCTGGTTAAGGTTTGCTCCCAAGCCACCACGGTTTGTAGATTAGGGAGGGTTTAGGGTGTAGGGTGCTTATTTAGGAAAGTGCGGGCCTTGGGAACAACCATATCATGCCTGTTTGTCTGGTTACCCAGGTAGGGTTTAGGGAGTAGGGTCAGGAAGTAATCCCCTCCCCTAATAATAGGAACCCCCCTATTAGATATTCCCATTGTGGTACTTTGACCCGGAAACCCTCCCCAATAGAATATTCTCAAGACTTAATCGTCTTCCACAATGGGAATATCTAATCGGAACTCCGGCGGTCAAGGATTAGGGGCCTCTGGATCCTACTCCTAAATCCAAACCAACAAAGCACACGGGTTAGGGGTGTAATGTTTAGGGTTCATTTAGGGTTAAGTAACCCAAAAAACATTAGATCCATCTTTTCAAGCGCTACACGCGAAAAGGGGACATCGTCTCCGTCTTGGGGACGTTAGAACCCCCATAAGAAACATTACAAAGGCCCTATGGAATGTCAGCTTCCATTTCATTCGATGTTTGGTGTTCCATTTGGCTGTCCGAAAGTTATAGTAGATAAGAGTGTTGTTAAAAAAACGGGCATGACCCTACGTACCATATTCCTTGGGCGGTATGGTAACGTCATCCAGGATGTTTACAACCAGCAGTAGCCCCAGTAATTCGCAACGTTAAACACTATCTGGAGGTTCATGGGACCTAGGCACTACTTATATCTTGGCCGACGACCCTACTTGTAATGGTGTATCATAAATAGGCGCAGAGCCAAGTTAGAGTAGTTGCTAAGCGCCATAAATCCTAAACCCTAAGCACCCTAAATCCTAAACACCTTAAATCCTAAACCCCACATGCTAAACTACCTTGAACCCTGAACCCTAAACCTCGCCATAGTCTAAACTCCTAGTATCCACCTTAATAACCCCTGCTATGAAACTCCCCTATATAATCCCCTATATGAAGCCCCTCTAAGGAGTTTAGACTATAGCCCACCTGGCCTCCTCATCCAGCTCTGCTGGCATGCAGCCTTCCTGCACCGCTCGCACCACGCCTTGGTTTAGGGGTTAGGGTTCAGGGTTCAGGGCGTAGGAAACTTAGTGCTTATCATTTAGCTTGGGCCCTACACATATTCCCATAATTTCACGATTAATGGGTGGGAGCCTAACCGCCTAACCCAACTTATTATGGTTCAGGATGTTGGATTTGGGGCTTAGGGTTATGGATTTCGTGTTCAGGAGTTTTACTCTAATGGCTCAAATACCTAATAATCATACACTTCTCCAGTACTGCAGCTGCTACTGCCCAAATCCCTAGCACCCATTCATTAAGTATCTGGACCCACAGGGACTCACAGGGTTCCGGGTCAAGCGATTCAGAATTTGGGGCTTAGTGTTTAAGGTCTAGGTCTTCGGCCTCTGTTCACGAGGAATGGCGTAGACTTCCAAAAGGTTGCCGCGCGCTTGTTAGCTTTCGCGCGTGAATTGCCGCAATCGCGGCTTAAACTCCCCGATTCAATTCTTTTCGAAAATGGTAACTAGGTTAGCTATGGATCTTGTGGAAGTCAGAAAAGTGGAGGGTGCCAGCACGGGTTGCGCACACCTCTTAAGTGTTGCGCATGTATTGCCGTGATCGGATTTCTAGATCCTGGATTTCGATGTCTGAAAACACTTGAACCTACGTTAGCTCTGGATATCGTGGGATGGCGCGTTAGTTTTTAGTCTCTTGATTTCTATCTCGGGTCCGGGATTCTTGGGCTTTGCTGAGGAATCTTGGAAAACCATAGGGCTTTGAGTTCAGTAACAGAATCGACTCCTTGATTCCCTGCTAACTTGGGCTCAACCCACCTGTGGAGGCACCAACAAAATGCAGGCCGAAATCCTACACTAAGGCTCCTATATAGGACCATTTGGGGCTTTCTGGGGGAAGATTTGGGCTTTGGGGGCTAGGGTTTGGAATTCCATTTTGAGGGTGCAAGAGCCTTAGTTCAAATCCAAAGCCCTAATCGTAGATGCTAAAGCTGAAACTCACTGGAGCGCAGCTCACCTGTCCCTGAGCTTCCTGCCATCTTTATCAAGGCCACCCAAGGCCCGCCTCCTCAGTTTGGGAAGGGTTTAGGGTCTAGGGTTTAGGGTTTTTGGTTTTAGGGTTGAGGGGCTTAGGGTTCAGGATCTAGGGTTTAGGGTTTAAGGGGCCTTGACAGGCCCTGGAATTCTTATTCGATAATAACGGAAATAGAGCTACCTTTGGCAAGGAGGTGTGCACAGATAGGGCACTGCAACGCAAGGCACACGACATAGATGCCGTAGGTTTCCCATCTCTCAATCGATCTGGTTGAGGATGACTGTAGAATGAGATTGAAGCTCTTACCGCCGTCTGACTTCTGCTGTCTACTCTACACCAGGTTGTCTGTAACTTGCTGTACATTGCAGATGAGCTCTACCAGACGTAAAACTCCCAATCCTAATGACGCAGGAACTCTTCCTAAAGAGCCCCATACCCCTCTACGTCATTCGAAAGTCAATGTATCTGCAATGACACTTTGACCCCTCTTCTTTAAGTAGTAGTCCTTAAGTACTGGGTGCTAGGGGCTGCAGCCGCACAACAAGAAGCCTTAGTCCATACCAACAATGTTTGCCGACTAGATGGAACCGTCCAAAAAGGGTGGCCTAGGAGGTTTTGGGTACTAGTAATTATAGTACAGGTTTGGGGTAAGACTATAAGTACTTGGACCCTCAGGGTAGGGTTTAGCTACATAGACCCTCCAAAAGCGCACAAAATAAGCTCCGACAAGAACGACCTTAAGAGAACGACCCCATGGACACGTCGGGAAACTCGGAGACTATTACGAGGTTCCATTGTTGAGATCCTTTATGGGGTCTGGATAGGGTGACGGTAGCAGCCAATAACCATATATTCCCCAAACAAACTCTACTACATTCACATTTTTCACACATATCAGATAACTAAGCCGTAGACCCTAAAACCTATAAACCCTAAATGGATCCTTAGGGTAGCCTTCAAGTCCTTCTACCCAACCTTGATCTTGGAACCCCAGACATCAATTTTAGCTGGATATTGGAAGGTTTAGGTTTGAGGGTTTAGAGGGTTTAGAGGGTTTAGGGTTTAGATGGTAAAGGGTTGAGGGCTTAGGGGATGTCTTCATAAGAACCACTTTTCCGAAACTTGCAGTACAGGGATGGTAAACCCTAAATTGAACACCTCATTATCTCAACGCAAAGCCAGAAATCACAAGCCCTGGATTCATCGATCAGACATATCCTTATGCATCCTCATAACTCGTTCATGGGAACACGTTAAGGCAACTTCACCCTTTACCCCTGCATGACGCGGCAGAGCTGCTTGGAGGAAATTGTGCGGGGCATGATCCAAGGCCGTTCCTTTCGAATACCAACCTGACGAACGCAAGCTCTGAGTTGGATTACGGAAACTCGAACTCCGAAACCCTGACTACTATATCCCTAACGTGAGCCCTTAGCCCTAACTACTAAGCCCTGGCTCCTAAGCCCCTTATAAGGCCTTAACCCTAAGTCCTAAGCCCTGATCCCTATACCCCTAAACCCTTCACCCTAAATCCGAAATCCTGATTGCTAAATCCCTAAGCCCTTGAAGCTAAACTGTTGCCTAAAACTCAAAACTCAACCCACCGGGACCCTAAGTATCTATACCGGACGACCTTTTAGGGTTCAGGGTTTAGGAGGATCCTGAGTATCTATACCAGACGGCCTACCTCAAACCATACTACTACTTGGAGAGCTAGGGGAACTTAGCAAGTACACTTGCAAAGCAGAATATAGTAACCACGGTGACCCTCCCCGTTATTAACCTGCTTATGAAATCCCTAGCTCCTAACCTAGGCCTTCCAACTACCCTCTGTTCACACCTAAGTACCCACCATCAGGGGACCTATAGCCCCAACTAACTTACTGGTCGTTAGTAGGAAATAGGGGAATATATCATAAAGGGATTACGTATATGGAGGGATTGTACTAGGGATTACATAGGGATGAAATTTCCTTACTCCCCACTTCCCACCAGGCAGTTAAGGGTATTCGGAGGGTCCTGAGATATAGAAACCACCTTCATACTACAGAGATTCTTCGGAGCCTTCGGGCAGAAGGTTTAGGGCTAAGGATTTAAGAGCTTAGGCTTCAAAGTAACACCGTCAGATAAGCAGGGTTTGGAGTGTTAAGCTTACTGTCAAAAAAGTTTGGGGTTGAGGGCGGAGCTGCGCAACTTCACCACTCAGTCCTGTAGCAGAATGACCACTACGTCTGCCACCCTCACATGTTCCTGCACATCCCTTCCAAGTACTTTGATCTATATAATCCTGAAGTTGCTTCAGAAAGGGATCCTTTTTGAGGAAGCCCTCAACGTCTTTGTATGCGGGGTCCATATATGGGGTCATAGGGAGGTCTCGTACGCATAGGTCCCCCTCAAGTGGAGGATTCCTTACTCGGACCTTGTGCACCCCAGCACGGCTTACGTTGCAGGCCTTGCCCAGCAGGGCTCTAGATAGATCTACATGCCTGGCTTTGCAGGGCCTCAAAAAGGTTCTCGAGCAGTCGACGTTACAGGGTCTGAAGCCCTGATTGGAGGTTATTTATACCAGGGTTTCTGATGACCCTACTTCAAACACATAGGTTGGCCCACGTCAAAAGTAGGGCTGTAAGTGCAACGATAGCTTATCTGTCAGTACGCCCGATGAATCTCTGTTTAGGTCCCTAAACCCCAAACCCCAAACCCTAAAACAGCACGCGAGCCTCGAAGAGGAAAGCCTCAGTGCTCTTTAGCCCCTCCACTCCGGGGTGCGTCCAACTCTCCCGGACTTGGCCTGATGTTGTCATTTCTGGATTATATAGGGATAATGGAAAATAAAATGGAAACTACTTCAGTAGGTTAGGGGTTTTAACGGTTTAGGGGTTTGTTGTTTAGGGCTTATAACTTCTTAAAGAGGACTACACAGGAGATTTTCTAGGGGAGTATTATAGGGGTTATTAAGGGGTATACTAGCAGTTTAGACTATAAGCTCATTTCAGAATTTAGGCTTTATGGCTTAGGCTGTTTAGGCCTTCCTTTCGCTCTTGGGGTCGGGGTTTGAGGGCTGGGGTTTTGCAGGCCGATAGAATTGCGAAACTTTAGGGGCTTGGGGTCGGACACGTGCATGGCATCGGCTGCCATGAATGAGCCGGCCAGCTTTAGGTAGCGTGCACCTTGGAATCTCTGCATCCTACACCCTAGCCTCCACAGCAGTGTGAAGAGAATAGCCCCGCTGCATGACATAGGTCAACATTTCAACATGACATGTGGCAGCCGTCGGACCAGCACATGTTCTGAAAGCTGGGTATTACGTTATACCAAATACACAGGCCTGCCACGTCCACAACTGCAAGCCCTAAATCCGACAACCCCAAACCAAACCCTAAACCACTAAGAATGAAACGTGAACCCTATTTGGAAGCTTATGGGAGTAAGTAACTTTTCAAAACGTATCTAGAGCCGTACTTATCAACCTCCGTACTCGTCTTGTATACGCTACCCAAGTAGAAGTAGGGTTGTAAGCCCAATGGTAAGCAGCTACTGAAATGAAGCCTCTAAGCAGAACTTCACCACACTGCCCTCAACCCTAAACCCCTTAAACCCTAAACCCTACACCCTAATCCCTAAAACCCTAAACCCTACCTCCTAAACCCTAAACCCTAAACCCTAAGCCCTCAACCCTAAGCGCCCAATCCTAAGCCCTAAACCTAGGCCGGCCTTCTGTGTCCCGAAGTGGCAACATGTAGGAGCCACAGAAGCTACCGCGAAGGTTGGTCATGATGGCACAGCAATAGGCCTAGTTAAGGGTTTAGGGTTTAAGGGGTTTAGGATTTAGGGTTTTAGGGCTAGGGTTTAAGGGGTTTGGGGTTTAGGGTTTTAGGGCTAGGGTTTAAGGGGTTTAGGGTTTAGGGCGTTAGGGATTAGGGTTTTAGGGGTTTCGGGGGTTTAGGGTTTGGGGTTTAGGGTTTAAGGGGTTTAGGGGTTTAGGGTTTAGGTTTAGAGGTTAGGGGGTTCAGGGTTTAAGCTTTGGGGAGATTGGGATGCAGAATGGACAATCCAGCGGAGAAGCCATCTTACCTCCTAACCCTAAACCCTGAGATCTAAACCCCAAACCCGAAACCTTAAACCCTAATCCTAAATCCTAAACCTGTTTACCAAGCTCCCGGGTAGCCTCGCTGGGAGGATACCAGTCGAGGCTATCTGCCTTTGCAGAGATGCTTTTCTTCAATCCGCAATGGCACGTGGTTTAGGGTTTAGGCTTGGGATTTGGGGGTTAGGATTTAGGATTTAGGGCCTCGGGTTTATAGAGACAAGTGGGAAATCCATGAGAGTACGTGCAGGTCACCGTTTGAGATGCAAGGATCATGATAGGGCACTTGGACCGCTAGCAAGAATGGGGGCTGCGAGATATGGAAGCAGAATAGCAATTTCCAGAGAATCGTGGCAAAACATATACTTGGAAGCCCACGGGACATACTAGGTCCGAATCACTGGGCATATGCCTCTGCTTAGACTGGGATCACCGCATAATATACGGCCAGGCAAAGGTACTACAAGTAGGGCTAGAAGTAGTCACTTAGTCCCATGAATCTCCATGTGGTAAAAAAATCGCCATGAGAAGACCGAAAGGACATGGCTCTCGTTTCGTAGGGGTCTCTATACTGAAAGACGGGTTTGGGGATGTATCAGACTACCGTGACACGGGGGTGATACAGGCCAAATAAAGATGATGTTGGTAGTCGGTCACCCGAAGGGTCCATGTAGGTATATGGTATATACTTAGGGCCCAAAGGGGTTCCCATATACCTACTTTAAGGCCCAAGTATGTACTATATAGCTACATGGACCCTTTGGGTACTTACTTGGCCGAACTTCTGCGCCAGCCTACCTGTTTGGCGCTGTCAACCCCTGGCGTAGGAGCCGCAGCAATTAGAATAGGATCTTGGGTATGTAAACCCCAATAGAACCCCAATAAGACCCTAATATAACACCAAAATAGCCCTGCAAGACAAAACAATACTTACAACAATTTAATTCTCAAGATGGCTTAAGTTTTATGGTTGCAGGTTGTCCCCCCAAAATGACAAGACTTTTTGGTGAGTCCCCCAACCCTAAACCCATAAGTGTCTTTCTTGGTGCAGGCTGTTCGAAAGAGTCAAACTGCGCAAAATTTTCAACCATCGTAACAATTTCTCTGATGTCCTGATAGACCTGGTACATAGCATGCATATGCAAATACCTATCTACTCATGTCATACATACAGCGCTACACCCTGAACCCTGAACCTAAATGGCACGGGTGAGGGCTTATGCTAGTGAATGGTCAATTACAACCTGAGAAGACCTTCTCTGCAAGGGCTGGTAGAAGGATGTAGAAGGCAACGGGCTCATAGTTGGGGTTTAGGGTTCAGGGCGTGTGGTTCTGAACTTTGCAGTTGGACTGTCTCGGTTTGAGAGTCTAGAGCTGAGAGAGGGCCAGGGCTTCTGCGTGAGGACCTTGGGTTCGCAGTTTGATCCGCAAGCTATCCCACAAGGACAGATCAGTGTAGCATGGCCGCAAGAACGATTGTGATAGTGGCATTAACTCGAGGATGTTCAGGAACAACATAAAACTCTTCTGCGGACTTCACCAGGAAGCACCCTATGGAACCCCCAGCCCTGCAAATCCAAACCGGAACTGACAAATCACGAGGCGCAGCTGTTGTTTACAGCTTTCCGAGCAAGATCGACAGGGGGGATATTACATGATTAAGGGTTTAGGACATGTACAGATGCCGGCGTACCGGAGATCCCTTTTATGATGGTACACGTCCTGGGGCCTCTGAACGTACCTAAAATCTATGCATCCGCTGAGAGGTGGTGACAGGCTCCAGGGATCTAACCCGAGTCCTACCAGCTACAGTGAGTGATGAGCATGGTATAGGAAAGGTCATGTATTCTAGACCCTCCAACTACCGTCTATTCAGCCTGTAGGTGCCCACTGTTAGGGGCCGTCAAACCCAATCAAGGGTACTAGGAGGCTCCCGGTCGTCTTTACTTCGTCAGCGAATCAAAACCAAACAAAAAACCTGTGGCCCTACTTCCTCCCTCAAGCAGACAATCTAATCGCTCGCCTGCTGACCGCGGCCTGTACTTGCCCGGCTGCTGTTAAGGAACTTAAACTAACCT
>CAJNIZ010006892.1:2741-66261 GCA_905231905.1 Symbiodinium pilosum | reverse complement strand
ATAGCTTACCCGAAGCCCTAAACCCTGAACCCTATGGGCTTCACTTGCTACGTCCTACGCCTCCCCTGTTGTGTGTCTTCTGTCGACAGCAACATATTGAGGAACTGCCGGTCAGACCCAGAAGACTACCATGATACATGCGAGGTTCCCCAGTAACCTCTTATTGGTAAAGTACCCTTTTTCATAAGGTCCAGCTCTAATCAGGAGACCCTAGAACAAAAAGGGAAAGGGTACTACCAGGGTACTTAGCATGGCTTTGATCCTTTAGAGCTAACTATACTTGCAAGGGAACCTTGGGGAGGTCATATGAAGTCTACAGAGCAAAATGAGGTAGAATGTAGAGCTACCCTCCACCCAGAAAAATACTCACACCATCAAACCCTGAAGATTTGGTTCTTGCAGAGGTAGTTGAAAGGAAGGGGAATTCAACATTCCAGGACTGGGCTACAAAAACCTCCACTACAAAAGCCCTATGACTTGCGAACTTAATCATTTGTGACACTGACCCTTTCCCTCAAGTTAAAACTCAAAGCAACACACTACAACCTAAAGTCTAAAGGCCCGAACACCAAGCTTTCAGCTTAAAAAGCCGACCAACAATGGCCACAGGGGCGGTAGACCTCTCCCCGGAGAAGCTCTCGTTTGTACACGAAGGGAACGCCTCTAGGGGCCGAAAACATCCGAAAGCTTGCGCAAAACAAAACGCCTAAACCAAAAATCCTAGACCCTGACCCATGGGTGTAAAGATAGATTAGGTAATTCCACTTCCACTAACAGTTGCTACCAAAGCAAATAGCAGATATGAAAGTCCCTTAATAAAACCTTGTTGAAGACAGTTACAGCAAGTTACTGTAAGGAGGAATGACCCAAGGGATAGAGGCTAAAGGGAGTAGATCCTTGGCCCCGTGAAGCCGGGAGATAAACAGGATGCTCTAGACATTAGGGCTTACCCAGACCCTGCAATGTAGTACCTTTTTGGTAGTCCCTGTAAGAGCCCTACCCCCACAACCATAACAAACCCAAAAAAGGAACTACATTGCAGGGCCCAGGTAGGGCTTCGGGTCTCCTAGTTCGCCCCTGACCCTAAACTGTGCTTCGGGTTTCAGTCTTTGGCTCTGAATCGAGAACCTCAGACATTCAATTCCCCACGGCTGAGATGAAAACCCCTTTACGTCCTGAGCAAAAAGCCTTGAGTCCCTAAACGCCAAAGCCAGAAAATCTCGACATCCCTGCACCCAAAATCCTTTTACGCCCAATAACGTACCAAAGGTACTCAACTCTGTACGACCGGCACGCCTTCGTAGCCGTCAAGAGTGGCTAGATGTCCATCCTGAGTTGTTATTCAGGAACTAAGCTGACTTGAAGATCCATATTATGGTTAGGCCTTAAATCCTTATAAGCCTACGTTATCCCATGTCCATTTCATGTTCCGTATTCTTTCCCTCGGAGTATCTGCCATGGAAAAATCTGTTAAGCTCCTTAACAGGACTAGGGTAGGCTTGGGGGCCCTTAAAACGCATTGCTTATGGCTTTATCCAGTATTCAGGGACTAAGCGTTTAGGGTTTAGGGTTAAGGTTTAGGGTTTAGGGTTGTAGAAACACAAAAGCTATCTTCTCCTACCCCTTGAGAAGGCCAGCATCCGACAGGTACGCGACAGTTCCCAGAGCAATCTCACCAGGCTTGTGTATCAACCTTGGCATGCCAGGGCTATGGAGGTCCAGGACTTAGGGTTTCAAGTTAGGTGTCAAATTTCAATTTAGGGTTTACTCTTTTATTCTAGGGCTACGGTTGTAATTAAGGGTTTCAGGTTTTGCTTCAGAGTTTGAGGTTTCCAGTAGGGTGTAGGGTTTCAATGTAAAATCTAGGATTACACCCCAAACCCCGCCTATGGTTTAGGCTTTCTTTGTTCAAGGTTCATCCTCCGACACCTTTGGGGCAGTGCCTTAAACCTGTCTATCAAGGTTATTTAGGGAAAATCTGGGCTGCTTGGGGAGACCCTTGGGGAGGTTCAAGAGAAACCCATGAGTTTGATACGTACTGTTGGTGGAGGAAATCTTGCACCACCTTAAGTCCCTAAAGTCCTAGGAATTACAGTAGTTTAGGGCCCCTAAGTGGTGCAAGATTTCATCCATCAACAGTATAACGAAAAGGTCCAAGCACGCAGTAATTAGTTACTTGGGATTTTGCTGTTAATAAGTACAAATGAAGGCTTTGGGGAACTAACCCTGAACCCTAAACCCTCAACCCAACCCTATTGAGTGCTAGAACCCTTACGGAGGGGGATGATGCTTAGGATTTAAGGTTTAGGGCCTGAGGGGTTAAGGGTTTAGGGCCTAAGGGGTTTAGGCTTTTGGGCTTTAGGACCTAAGGGGTTAGGGTTGAGGGCCTGAACGGTAAAAGGTTTAGGGTCTAAGGGGTTTAGGGTTTAGGGTTACGTTTATTAAGATTAGCATCAGGCTTGAGGCCATGGTTTTGAGCTTGGGGGATTTGCATGTGGTGCGCGATTTCTGGATGGATCATAACACTCACACAATACCAGTGGACTTTCCTGAGGATTCCACGTACAGTACGGAGGCCCACAGGGTAATCAAATCCAGACGCTACCCTAAGTCCCCTAAAAAGAACATCCGATTACACTTCTGGTGACTTGGCTGCCTGAGCTAGTCTGTCCCCCTAAAACCCTAAACCGCCCGAAGCCCTAAACCCTCAACCCCCAAACCCTAAAGCCTAAAACCCTAAGCCCTACACACCGCCCTAAACCCTAAGCCCTACACACCGAAAATCTGAACAGAAACCCCTAAATCCTATGCACACTCACCACCCAAGCCCTACGCTTACCTTAGGTTCGCTGGGAAGGGAAACGAAAACGGAAACTACTATTTAGGGTTTAGGGTTTAGGGTTGAGGGCCTAAACAAGGTTTAGGATGGGAATGAAGGAATGGAAAAAACATGGAAAGTACTATAAATGGGTTATATAGGGACTACTATAAGGATCCATTCCTTGATTCCTAGCTAACCAAAGGTGAGTATGCAACCATCTGAGGAAATATTAAGACAGCAACCTCAGATAAGGTTTAGGAATTTACCTTCGATAGCTGATATCTCTAAGCCCGGAAAAGGACTGGAGTCGCCAAATGACTTAAACCTAATGGCCTTTGTAGCTCACACTTTCTCCTTCTTTATCTTTTGCAAGGGTATAATTTTACTCTAGGCAGGCTGTAGGGAACATGGTGTCCTCTAGCGATGGCCACCCTCTCAAGGAATCCCCTGCCCTAGTAGTACATAGATATTACCAATATGTTGTGATAGACCAGAATGGGAATATTCAATATCAGGGAATGGGGGATTGTATTTGGGAATGTTGCTCCAAGCCCTAAACCCTCCTAGTATATACCCCTAAGTGACATGATCCTGGGGTATGGGGGGCTTGGGCACCGGCAGGTCGAGGCGAAAGTCTTCGTGAGGCCGCTTCTACTCCCTGGTGCTTAGGAGGGACTGGGGGAATGGATTACAAGGATTACCATTTGGGATATATAGGGACTACTATAGGGATCCATTCCCCATTCCCCCATTCCCTCCTAAGCACCAGGGAGTCTACGTTTCATGTTTGCTTGGGGCCTTGTTTGTCACCAACCCGCCCGCAGCCCAGTTTTTTTGAGTTTTTCCGGTCTTCACGCAAACCCCCTATAACTTTGACCCTCCTAATCCTCAATGCACATTAGGGGTTTAGAGTTTAGGGGTCTAACAACATCTCCATGCCCATCCTGAAGCCCGCAGCCCTCAAGTACCACTTGAGGTTTATAGTGCTTGGGGCAGATTTGATGTACTGCCGCCTATAGCAACCTCAGACCCTGAAAAGAGCTAACGATACCTAAATGTCAGGTGCAAAAACCTCCTTTTCCTGGGTACGCAGGTCAGAACCCTAAACCCTAAACTGCAAACCCTAAACAGGAAATGCATGATCGCATCGAAACAGTCAAGTCGCGTGGCTGTTCCCACAGGTTCCCCATCAGCCTCGATTGGCTTTAGGGTTTAGGCGTTGAGGGTTTAGGGACTAGGGGTTGAGGCTTTTTGTTTTAGTGTATAGGTTTAAGGTGTAGGGTCAAGGATTTAAAGACATGGGGGGGTGTCTGCCCTCAGGGGCACTAGGGCTCATACTAAACAATCCTGCATGACCCTGGGGAATTCTGTGTTCTATCTAACCCTAAACCCTAGACTTCTAACCCTAAACCCTAAATCAACTGGAGCGATATCTCTGAAGTCCCCCTTGATCTGGAAGTTGGGAAAGTGTTTTTTTTGTTTGTTTTTGGCGCGCCCCTTTTTTTGGCGCACCTTTTCTCCAAGAGCAGAAATAGCCAATGGCCAGGCGCAGTAAAATCCCTCGATCTATCCCCCTCTCAGTGCTGCCTGTAGTTCATGATCCCCTTATGGTTGGGTACCGTTCTCCATCCACCCTGTGCTTTAGGGGTTTAGGCTTTGGGGTTTAGGGTTGTATGGGTTACCCTCCGCAGGTTCAAGCAGCCCCTTATGTATCAATTGAGCACTTGGGATTTTGAAATGGACTGGTAAATGTAGTTCAGGTTTGGGCGACGGGGATGTGTATGCTTGCTGGGTACTCTCCTAAGCCCTACCGGCTGTAATCTAAACTCCTTAAAGAAGGGTTATAGAGGGAATTTCATAGGGTAGTATTATCTATCTGGGGGGATAGGAGGAATTCAGGCCGTAGCTCATATAGCTGTGCTTGCTTACATATCCCTACAACCTCAGCCAGGGGGTATTTGGACCTTTAGACCTACAGAAATGACCAAACGGTTTAGGGTTAAGGATTTAGGGAACACATGCGCTTGCGCGGGACTTTAAACTTTGACAGAACGCCAGCAAGCGATTAGGGTGCAGTGCTTAGGGTTTAAGAACTAGGGTTTAGAGACTGGGGTTTAAGGTGTAGGGTTTAGGGTTTAGGGCTTAGGGCTGGCATCCCCCCAACCTAGATGGACGCCCTGATGACACCTTTTTACATGGACGACGGTCTTTGCAGTACCATTTTTGAGATTGTATGTTGGGGTACTTGTAGGTCAAGTTTGTCGGCTATCGATGCCCTAACCTCTCTAACCCGATACCCTGCAGTCTCTACTGGCGTGGTCTTAGTAGGGAATGAGGGAATATAATCCCTCTATAGTATACCCTCATATTCCCTACTAAGAACCAGTAAGTTTTTCAATTTCAGGTCCCAGGGTCTCTGGCCCAGGTCCTGTTAGGTCCGCAGAAGGCCAGAGCATATTCGCGGATACGGCCAGGAAAGCCTGGGGACGAGGGATGAGGATTTAGGGTTTGGAGTTGAGGGTTCAGGGTTTAGGGTTCAGGGCTTAGTAGCAAATACGGGTCCCTTGAAACGGGGATTCTAGACATAAAAAAAGAAGATATACAGGGTCTTAAGTTACGAGTGTTGGGTCTACAGTTTAGGGCCTTGGGCTCAGGGTGTAGGATTCAGACATTGGCACAAGTATGTCTGCAGCTAATTATGTGGCCACAAGCTACCCAGGTAGGACGCTTAGAGGCTTCACTGCAATTGCTGGGTGCCGGGATCCTGTGGTCTGTGGCTTGAGAGCGTAGGATCTAAACCCTACACCTTAACCCTAAATCCTAAACCTAAACCTAAACAGCTGAGCCACAGGTGGACTGGGGTTTCCTTTCGCATTCAGGCTCAAGGAAAGCTTGGCAGGGAATGGGGGTCAAGGGTTTTAGGTCTATAGGGTCAGAGTGTAGGTTAGGGTTTGGCGGAAAAACCCTTTAAACAACACAGGGGCGTGCATTTTAAAAACGAAGTCATCAGGCCCAAGTTGCAAGGGCTCTTAAGACTCCGCCTCTTCCAGCAAACTCTGAGCATGCTGCCGTCTCTCAGTCTGTTCCCTATGTAACCTATCAGTTTCCTTCTATCCCATAACACAGATTTCCATAAAATCCCGCTTCCAAGCAGAATCTCCATTTAATACACACCAGCAGCCTGTCTAAAGCATACTAGGTCTCTTAAGCTGCTGTTCATGGCCTCGTAGCAGGCCTCTTTCCACTTTCCGCTCCCGAAAATAATCTGGGGCGGGTCCTGCGAAACGGAGAAGTGAAAGACCCATCACCAACATAGTGGGTAGTCAAAGAAACTGAATCTTGCAAGTAAACTTTGAGAAGAAAGAAGGCAAATTAGAGTAGCCCCGAAAATCAGCCTGATCTATAGATGTTGAGCAAGCCGAGCAAGCCTGATTTATAGGTGTGGAGAAAGCCTATGCCAAAAGTCAAAAATCCCACGGCTCTAGCCCTGTGCCCCAAAAATCAACGCGCTCAATTCCTATTCGCAAGTCCTGAGTCGATGAGACTTACCGAGTCCATGAAGCGCGCCCTACTGAGCGCATATGCGAAGCCCCTTTACTTTTAACTGTACAACCAAACCCAACACACACAGCCATGTACACGCGACCCCGGGCACCAAAATCCGGACCCTAAATCTTGCAAAGAAAAACTTGCTAATTTTTGCCGGAGAGCTCTCAGTGACAATAAAAGTCGCAGAACAAAACGCATTTCCAACAACTGATCAATAAGACATTCCTACTTCGAGCCATACCCAGACCAAAATAGTCAGACCGCTACAAGCCTGAAGCCTAGACCCTAAGCACTTAGCCCCATGCCCTGGGCCTACGCTGTTATCATTCGCGCCTAGAAATTAATATATGCTACTGGGTTGAAGCCGTACCCAATGTATACTTTCATTCCTAGGGTATACGATCGTGCAAGTTCTCCTCCAGTCACATTTCCCAAATCCCTGAACCATAAATCCCAAGCTCTCAACCCTGAAACCTAAGCCTAAACCCTAAACTCTGAACCCTTAGCCTTTCAATCCTACGCCCCAAAACCCTAAACCCTGAACTTAAAAACCCTAAACCACCAAGCCCTAAACCCTATCCCTATGGGGAAAAGAATAGGCCAAGGAGCCAGAAAGCTCTGGATCCTCCAAGCGTCCTCGCAGCCTCAAAGATGTAGGGGCACAAGGCTTAGGGGCTAGGGCTTACGATTTAGGATTTTGGGTTTAGGGTTTGGGATCTAGGATTATAATTTGGGGTTTAGGGCTTTGGGCCTGTAAGTCTCTCGGGTAAGGGTTTAAGGTTCGGGGCTTAGAAGGAATTAAAGGGGTTTTAGGGGCTTATTAGAGTTTGAAGGGTCTATTTGAGGTTTATACGTAAGGCAGGGGCCCTAAACCCTAAATCGGGCTTTACATTTACAGGATCTTCAAGTCTAGGATTGCTAGCTTAGGTTTTGCAGGCATCCTAATTACAGGTTTTGCAGGCATCCTAATTGCCACTAGGATACAACGTTTAACTGTTCCCTAGACAAACAGACATACAAAGCAAAAAAGAGTCCCAGAAGCCCCCGTTAGCTGTGAAATCTTTGAGTTGCTGCTCTCGAGTCTCTGTATAGAACTCAGGGACCCTCTGTTCAGGTACCCTCTGTTCAGGTACCCGGGCTTCCAGGATTGTGCAGGCCGCAGGAGAGCAAAGTGCGGCTTCAAAAGTGTGAAGTGCACCTAGTCATACCTTAGAGCCAAAAGACTTTCAGTTTTGATGCTTGATACTAAGAATTATACTACAGAGTCCTAAAGTTGTAGGTCTGTTGGGTCTAAGGTAGGCCCTAAACTCTAAGCCGTGTACCAGAACACGTGAAGGTCTTTCAGGCTGAGACGGTGGGCTAAAGATACGAAAAAAAGGTACAAAGCTTTTCTATGGTTGCATTAGTTTCTCTAGGCAGGATCAAGGGTTAGGCATGAGGGGTTCCTCTACAGCCTCTAGTTCGGGAGAGTCCCAGACTGGAGCTTTCTCAAAGGTGCAGCCGTTTTAGGTTTTGAGGGGGTTGAAGAGATTAAGGAGGTTACCTTACTTAAAGATTCCTGAAGTCATACGAATAGGATCCTAGTATAATTTGCGGTATGTCCCTGAACTAACGTGTTTGGGGCCCACTTGCTCATCACATGCGACAGGTATTGTAGTCCTACATATGCTTGGAGCACACCCGATACGGCCACCAGTTCTGCCTGCAAGTAAAGGCTGAATAAACAACACAGCCTGAACCCTGTACCCCACGACCCTTTTACGCTTGTCTAATCTCCAAAGCCTAAACCCCTACAGCCCTAAACCCCTAGACCCTTCACATTAAACAACTGAACCCTAATCCCTAAACCCTCAACTCCCAGGCCCTAGACCAAGTTAATGATAGCCTGGCAGCTGCCGCACACTGTTCGAGCCAAAGCCGAATACAGCTTGTCCCGCCATGGTGGAGGGTTTTGGGTTTAGGGGCTTTGACAGAAAGGTCTACTACCTGGTCTTTATTTAGGATTCAGGGTGTTGGGTGTAGGGTTTAGGGTAATATCCTGCGTGACCTAAGTACGTATACTATAGCAACATGATTCCAAGGTTTTACGGTACTCAGGGTCATGCAGATGTTGAAAATCAATCGTACCTGGTGCTTCGTAGAGAATGAGGGGAATCGCGTTGTAAAGATTTCTGTAAGGAATTATATAGGGATAACTACAGGCAAGGCAGTTTACGCATCTTTGCCACAACAGGAGTTCAAGGCACTGCGGGTGTGGGGCTTTAGGCACGTGAAGTTTAGGGTTTAAGGCAGTGTTTCGAGGTTCTGGTAAAACGGTGTGAAGCTAGAGTGCTTCGATATTAGTTGCAGATATTGAAACACAAGGTTTGGCAATTGCACTTTGATTTTCGGCTGTTACTGAACGTGTTGTTCTGTCTTGCCTCATGTCAAGCTTGCACAATATGGCTTCTGCAAATTGCGACCACGCAGATCTCCAGAAATGGGGGGCCACTAAGCTGGACCCCAATATACGAGTCTGTACTCTGTAGGGACTTCTAAAATGGGGCCTTAATCTCTGGACGTGCCCACATGAACAGCACAGTTCTTCTTTGATCACCTTTTTGCGTGCCAGAGAATTGGTGCTTGAGGCCTTGAGACTATAGTCCCCCTCAAGTAGATAGAATATGGGGTATATGGGGATCTTATTAAAATATACCCGAAGCCATAGTCTATCTACTTAAGGGAGACCATAAGTCTCAGATGAACAGGTGACTGCCCAGACCCCTATCTGCAAGGTTCCACGCACTTATTTTGTACCTACCTAAAGCTAACTAAATGGGAACCTTTTGGGCCCCGTGTATCATGTACCCAAATATGATCTCTTGGGGCATTCTCATCCTGCCTTCCAGGTATAGGGTTTAGGGTACGGCTCTAGCATTCAGGCTGCATGAAACTTTGTGCATCCGCAACACCTGGTATTCTCTTGCTAAGAAAGACCAGGAGAACGGAAGTTGTGAAAGTGTTGTGCCACATTCAATGCATGCAACTGCTTGGACATGCTTGAACCCCAAATTTGACATCCTTGAACCTAACAACCGAACCCCAAACTCGAGCCTCAAAATGTAAACCCTAACACCTAAATTCCCTACCCCCACCTAACGCAGCAGTCCTAACCACTAATCATAAGCCCAAAGTCCCAACCTCCGAGCCCAAACCCAAAGCACTCACAACCCCTCAACCCGCAGGATACGTATGAAGCTTTGAACCCAACGCCTAAGGAGTGCAAGGACTGGATGTTAGGTTTAGAGCTTAAGGTTTTGCCCTACCCTCTCCCAAACCCAGGATATCCATTATAAAGTCGCAATTGCAACGAAGCAACCTTGCAAGGGAAATTCCATGTTTGTTTGAGGGAGAGAAGCTTTGTGCCCAAGCAAATTCGCTGGGCAGGCGCTTCGCTGAGTCCGATGAAGATCTTGGTGACGCCCTGGCGTTCAGAGCTTCTCGCTTCGAGCTTCCAAGGCTTAAAATCTCAAGCGTTGGAACTCTTTCTTGTTCTGGAGTTATCGTTGAGGTTAAGGAATTATAACCATGGGCCAGGGTAGAGTTGTTGTAGCTCCCCAAGAAAGGATGTAACATCATTTATAGGTTAGGTGGACCGCCCTGTAACAGTGACTACAAAGGATCATGGTGGTGATCATATTAGGGTCCTCTTCTCATCCTATGAGAAGCCTATAATATCACTACTACAGGGTGAGGGCCCTCCTTCTCTATGGACCCCTTATAAATCCTATAAACCCTATAAACCCGATACCCTAAACCCTATAAACCCTATAAACCCGGGAGAGCAGTCTTTTTAGGATCCTCTTTGGGTGGCTGTACTTGGGGAGCGGCAGGAGGAGGTTTAGGGTTTAGGGTGGAAATGGCACGGATACCTGAAGCATCCCGTGTAACTCGCAATGAAGTCCCTCTGCTTGACATAAGCCCAGTGAGGCCGCCCATTCCCAGAATCAAATCTTGATGCTATCCTGTCACCCTAAAATCAGCTACAGGTAGGGATATCTAGGGGCATACATCATTACATTCGGTTTGAGTACCCCAGAGTCCAAGGGCTTAGGGCTTCGAGTCCAAGTACGAAATTGTCCTATATGCATACACATACTTCCTGTAAAGCCTGCACTACTACTACTACTACTACTACTACTTCCAAAAAAGAAATATTGTATTTATTTGTTACTTGGACCCCTAGGGGTCGTGGAATGAGACATGGGATCAGGATGTATAAGCTGGCACGAGCACAGCAGAGGAACGAGACAGCCCAGTACGCCTTGATTAAGAAGCACACCTTACTTTGTGCAGGGATTCCTTGAATCATTTAGGGTCTAGTTATCTTGCCAGATAGCTATATGGCGAATGACTAATGCTACCTAGCACAGTAATCTGTAAGGGACTATGGGACATCACCTGGTGAAAGCTACGTCGTCCCCATTCAGGTTAGAGGTACATTCCTGACTATTCCCTCAACCCTAAACAGCTGCACTGATACGGCGAAGCCTTGCCTCAATTGGAGTCACATAGCCATCAACTTGCCGGCTGTTAGTAGAGAACGAGGGAAGGGAAATGAAACAGCACTTTTGAAACTACCACAGCATGCGGGATCCTATGGTATTTTCCAAAAAATAGGGGACCCCAATATAAACCCCAATATATTTGATCCTTAGTATGGGGTCCACCGAAAAGGTACCCCTAATTTGGGGAAACACCCCTATGGGTTTAGGGGTATTCTATAGGGGCTGATCGCTAGAGGACCCACGCCTCCATTTCCTACTAGCAAGTATCAAGCAAGTCATATACCTAGAGAGCCCAGTACACTTTAATCAAGGAATAGACCCTAAACTATACGAAGATCCCTAATTTTTCTTAAACTTCAAGAGAGGAGCTATTATCCCATCAAAGGATATCAGGAGCCTTGTTATGTTCTAAAGTACAAATCCTCATGTTGGGCTTACTGGGCCTCCCCTATCGGTGCAGACCTCCCTGTCCTTGGTATCTGTGATTTTGCTTTTCCCGAGTTGGGAGAACTTTCCAGAAACATGTACCAAAATAGCAACGATGCCTGAAAAGGGCCCAAACCAAAGCCCCGAAGTGGAGCAGTCCCAATGTCAGTTTCTTTATCGGCCGTGCAAGTCTGGGCTGCTCCCGCGTGTTGAGCGATACAGAAGATCAAAGAGTTCACCATATGTAGGGCTATGGGATTATTAGGATGAAGGTTTATAGGGTTACTGGATCTAGCAGTTGTGTCCCAAGACTCAAGCGCCTAACTTGAAAAGCGACGCAAAGTAATCCCTTGCGGAGAAGCCTACTACAAAATGTCAAGTGAGCTATAGTCTAAACTCCCAGTATCCCCCTTAGTAAGCCCTATTATAGGAACCCTAAACCCTGAACCCTATATAATTCATCCCTTACATAACCCCCTTCAAGGAGTTTCAACTATAGCTCAAGTAGATTACGTTGGGCTCCGCCACTACAGAAAGCAAGACCACACATTTCCCCTAAGGGTCCAAGGACCCAAAAAATCGGGTTTTAGGGCCCGAATGCAATTAATATTTTAGAAAAAAACTGGAATATTTTGGTCCTTGGACCATTAGGGTTCCAGAGAACGCGACATATTAATCGTCGCAGCCCGTACAGCGCAAGGTACCCAACTTATCACCACACCTCTGACGTGAGCAGACTTGCACGGACACTTCTCCAGAAGCTAATGCGTGCCAGAGCAAATTCTCCTTGTAGCATCAGCAGCAGTCGGGAAAGCTTTTTGAGCCCCAAATGTCTACCATATACCTTAGGTCATTCCCGCACACGGTGACACCTACCACAGTATGTAATAGCAGTTGGAGTAGCACCTTCATAAATCCCTCTTTAAGGATTGCTTACTTTACGGTGCATAGGCAACACATACCCACACAAGGCTCCCCAGAGTATGTACAACATGGACCCTAAAGCCTTTTCACACGTAGCAAGCCTCCTCCGGATGGCTGTAGATCTTCGGATAACAGTGGATTCCCGTTGGACTGAAGTAGTACTCCTTCCAGGCTTGGGTCTGGAAAGCATGGAGATTTTCGAAAAGAAATCCAGTTCAGGGGTTAAGAATACTGTTCGGGACGCTTGGGATACCTGGGGGCTTCGACGAAATTACTGGTTCTCTGCGTAAGTGGGTTGCTCTCAAATTATGGGCCCCCTTGGCTATAGGTCCGATTTGGGGATTACTACCCAAGCGAGGATTGCTCGGGAATAGTTTCAAAAAGCTGCCAGTGGAAGTTCAAGCTTTTTGGTTCCTAGGGCTTTTATCTTCACCCCTAAACGGTACAACGTAATTTAGGGCAAGGGCGGCCAACCCCTAAGCCCTACCCTAAACCCTAAACTCTCAGCCCTAAGCCCTAACCCTGATCCCGAAACCTGAAACCTTTAAACCCAAAGCCAAACTCTGAGAACTACCCCTTAGGGTTTACGGTTTCAGGTTTTGGGATTTTTTGGGATTCATGATTCAGGGTTTGGGGTACCGCAACTCCCTAGACCCTGCGTACCCCGAAGCCTCAAAACTGTGGCCACTAGCCCTGAAGCCTAATCCCCTCCACCCTAAATCCTAAACCTTAAACCTGAAACCCCTGAATCTTAATCCACTCCACCCTAAACCCCTCATCCCTGACCAAGCCTACAGGCCTAAGCTATGATCACCAACCTCCAAACTCCAAACCCCTAGACCTCAAAGCCCCAAAACTCTAGTCACTATAAGTCCTGATTCCTGGTCCCAAACCCTGATCCGCCATCCCACCCCCAAGCCCTATTAATGGTCGATCCCCAATCCCCAAACCTACGTATCCCAAAGGACCCTCGGCGCATTTTGGGCCCAATCCCTGAGCCCGGAACAAAGAACAAACACGTCCGGCCTCCCCGGCTATGAGCACAGAGCTATGGTAGCCAGCCAGGCCCCTCAAAGAAGCTGCTTCAAGCGGTTTAGGGTTTAGGCTTCAAAGACGGGTTTTGGACATGGGGGTGTGGTGTTCAGGGTTTAGGTTTCAGAGTTTGGGTTTTGCGGTTGGGGTTTAGGTTAGGGTCTCAGATCTACCTAAAGGAGCCGATGTAGTCATAGAGAGATTCGTACTTGATTTTTTGGGTAGAGGTACCTTGCTTAATGGTCTAAGGCTAAGGCTACTCCGGATATAGATCAGGGTTTAGGGAGGTAGGTAGATAGTAAGTAGATGGGTGGCATTATACGAAAAACCTTCGTAGACCTCAGTTAGCCCCCTCATGAGTTAGTCTTCTAGGACCATTACAAGGTACGCCTGCAGCTATACCCCCTCCAAGTTCTTTCTAATCGGGCTAGGACAGGATCCCAAAAAGTTGGTACTCGGGCCATACTAAAGGGTAGTTATCCAATCTTCGTAAGGGGGCAGAATTTGCAATGAGTCACCGTCCTAGCAGCATCAGGCTGCTGATTGACTAGGCGGGTGTGCTTGTAAGCTAACCAAAAAGGTCCATGTACCCAATAATTAAGTACTTGGGTCTTGAGTAATAGTAGTTATAGTGCAGGTTTTGGGTAAGGTTATGGGTTATGATTATTAGGAAACTTAGGTTAAAGTTCGGAAACCCTAAGCCCTGAACTCATTATGCCGATGTGCATCTACAGACACGAATCTGCTAAGGGGCATGGGCTGTCATGTCCGCTTCCGTCTGTGGCCGAAAGCATGCGTGGACAGGGTTTGGGTTTTAGGGTCTAAGGTAGCGCCCTAAACACTAAACTCTAAACCCTACATCCTTTTTCTTAAGGTTGCTACCAAGACATTTCAACTTTGGTACCCGCTACATCCGAGGTAAGCCATTACTCTCCACAACTAGATCATCTGAGAACTATGTAGGGACTTAAGGATTGTAAGGTTGATGAGACTTCTAGAGGGCTCAGGGATACTAATTACCCCGGACTGGAGAGTCATATGGACTAGAAAATGGAAAGTTCAGGGAAAACTGGGAGGTTTCGGGCACCTGCGCCAGGTGTCTTTTTATGCGGGGACCCGATGTATTCGGGGCTGTGATATACTCGGAGTCAAATTCACAACCTAACATCTACATGCTGTATATGCTTATCCCAACCCTCCTCCGTTAGTCTCACTAAATATTTACCTAACAATCCAGTGTTTGCTGCTTATCATCGGCCTAAACCCTAGAACTCGACATGTATGCTGAACCATCCTCGTCTGAATCTCTTCACCCTATAGCATCAGCCCTAATCCCAACTCCCCTTAATCACATGAGCTACAATCAGTACTTCCCATATAATTATAAGTCATCAATGGAAAATGAAACGGACAAACAACTGGACAATGCAATAAATACTACTGTTGTATTTAAGGCTGAGGGCTTCGGGATATTGCCATATAATTAGTGAACAAGGGTTCCTTCTAAGGGAAAATCTTTTATGATGTAATGACAATACCAACAGAACCCCTATGTCCACCCTTGGCATGAACAATCTCCTGGTAAGCCTGATATCGACAATGGCTCACATCATGAAAGAACTCCACAGAGGGTCATGTCGGGTTCATGCTTGTTTGGGAAGGGTGGTCCTGCAATATCCCATGCAATACCCAACGGACACCCGTGTAGAAATTCAATAAAACCTCCAAGCCCCACACATCATCACCCTCATCGAAACCCTTTCCGCTTACATCTTGCGATCTGATGACGCCGCTCTCGAAGAATGCCTCTTCCTTATGTCCAGTGCTCATCACGTGAAAAGTGCTGTGAATCCACCTGGCCCGAAGTATCCTAGATCAACTCGAGACGCAATCTCTAAGGGTCCACGGACTCAGATAATGGGGTTTAGGGCCGAAATACTATAATCTCAATGGTATTAGGGACCTCGAACACCATTATTTGAAACCTTGGACCCTTAGGGAATGAAGCCCTTCGCCGCATGGGCGCCAGTAGTGATCTGCCACATCACCGGTGGTCGATTGATGACACACGTTCTGTGACCTCCAGCATTGTAGGACAACTTCCAAGCATTTCCGGCATTCCTGGAAGGCAATTTTCTAAGATGTACACTCCCCCAAACTAACATGGAAACCCATATGGCCCCAAATTGGAGGGACTGCAGTCTTTAAAGGGCCCCTTTTGGGTTTCCATGTTAGTTTCCAGGAGTGTAAGCAGATGTTTACAACAATCTCTCCAGACAGCTGGCTCTTCACAGCCTTCTGAATCAGGGTTAAGGGCTTCAGGCTTCCAGCATCCAACGTGCTCAAGATGTCGTAAGTTGCAATTCCCTTGCAAACGAGGTACCAAAGTTGATGTTGCAGTTAGGGCAGAATCAATGTAGACATCTTGGACTGGATGTGTTGTCCCACCTCTGGAGGCCGTTCTGGCTCAGCGGAGCAATCACCCGCATCATCAAACCCCAATCTCGAAACCCTACCCCATGAGCCCTACTGGCTGAACCCCTTATTATGGGTTTCCTACTACCTACCATCTCTACCGCCCCAAAAAGCCCTCCTTCATTGGGCATGTAGGGCTCACTAAAGCTAATAAAGGGAGAGCCGAGGCAGTATGAAGGGGTTGATACACTAAACCCTAAACTCTAAACCCTAAATCCTAAACCTGAAACCTAAATCCTAAACCTTACATCCAAAACCCTAGACCCGATTTTGTAAGCCCATCCTTGTACACCATCCCCTGTGCGTCTATGCTGGCCTCATCCCACCAATCGGAGACACCGCCAATTCCACTTCATGCCCTGAAGCGGTGGCTTAGGGTTTCAAATAAGGCTCTTGAAGCGTTAGGGTTTCAAATAAGGCCCTTGAAGCGTTAGGGTTTCCAATAAGGCTCTTGAACGTTCAGGTGTTCAGACAAAGCTCTTGAGGGTTTAGGGTTTGAGAGAAGGCTCTTGAGAGTTGAGGGTTTCAAAGAAGGCTCTTGAGCGATTAATGGGACTCTCGGGGGCGTAGGGTTTGGGGTTGGGGACATAGGGCTTTGGTTTTAGGGTTGAGGGCTTGGGGTCTAGGACCCTACAACCTACCTAGAGCAACCCTAATGCTTAGAAAGAAAGGGTAAACATGCCGACGATAGGAAGGCATCCCTCCCATACTCCCTATACACTTCCGTACGCATGCGTGTTGTAAAGCCCACAAACATCCCTAAAATAATCACCACAATCTCCTAAATAAAAGGATAAATTCCAAACCATCAGCACGAAACCCTGTTTTTATATAGCGTTCCTACCGTTCCTTCTGGCCCTATTTGAAAGCGACAAGACCTAGGGCAGCTGTTGGACCTTGTAGAGTTTTGCGTTTGGGTTGGGATTCGAGTGCCCTCCCCCCAAACAAGCATGAAACGGGCTTAGGGTTTAGGACAGTCATCCACAAAAAGGCCTGTATCAGGTTCCGCATATTCGCGGAGGTAACACCCTAGCGTCGTGACAGCAAGCTCAGGGTTTCTGACCTTGACTGCGCAGGGATCCCCGTGTTAATTATGTTTTAGGGTTTTGGGGTTTAAGGTTTCGTGTTTAGGATGAAGGGATTAGGCACAAACCCCAATAACCTGGGGAAAAACCTGCCCTTGCACGATCCGAAATGTTCTCTACATTGTTTCCCTGCTTATGCGGTAGTTGCTTAAGAAACCAACGCCATAATTGCTACACCCTACCTGTAAATCATGTGAGGGTTGTTTATTTGTTGGCTGAACTAGGTATGTACGGTGTAGGATTTAGAGCTGAGTAATTGGTGGTGGGTCATCTTCGTTTGACTAGTGACTAGGTATTCTGCTGACAACGACTTTGAAATCCTACTCCAGATTGGGGACTGTAGTGTCCCCATTCAAAAAACATAGTCAACTAGAACTGTACATATACTACCGTAGAAGCCCAGCGACCTGTATAGTGGGCTCCAGTTCCTCCGTCCCCAACAACCCAGGACCCTGCGATTGAGAAACTGGCTCCTTTAGTTATAGATGCAAGCCACGAGTAAGTTGTCGTAGTTACATTGCATCTCCAAGTAGGGATACCGTTGAGAACCAAGTGTCTGGGCAACAGTCAGCAACCAATTCGTCCTCAGCTGTAGATGCGGGATCCAACATACTGCCAGTGCCACAAGCACGGATTGAAGAAGCCTAGTGGGTCATCTGGGACCCTCTCGATTGAAGAAACCTGATGGGTCATCTGTGACCAGAGCTTTCGCAACTTGAAATCGATTTTCGTCCTTCCTTGCAGGATTATTCTTGGCTTCGGACGTTGCCTGCGTCTTTTTTGTAAACCGTGCGGCTTAGGGTTCAGGATGGTTTAGAATGTGGTGTGGGTGGGGGGGGAGGGCGCGGGGTCGGGAGGTTCCCCACACACCGGGGTCCCTTCAGACGGGTTCCATGCGTGTGTGTACATACATACCTACATACGGTCGTACATACATCCATCCTTCCTTCCATGCGTACATGTAAACATGCATACATGCACGCATGTGTATGTACATATATATATAAACATACAACACATGTGTATGACTATATACATATATAACTAATATGTATGCGTGTACGTGTTGTATCAGGTTGAAGGGGGCTCGGCACAGCATTTGGTAGCTACAACATTAGTATTATTGTTACTATGACTATTCCTGCTTTCTTTACTAGGATTACCATTACTTTTGTTTTTACCGTTCTTAGAGCGAATTGATGCCATCAGGGATGGCGATTGGTGCTCCCCGCGTGGATAAGGGATCACCGTGGTCTGATGTTGCTTAAAAACCACAGAGTACCCTTCATTTCCCACGGAAAGCACAATCCTAAGCACCAAGCCTATATCCAAAACTTTGTGTTCCGAAGTAATGAACTCCAAAACTCACCGCTAAACCCTCGACCCACACCCTACGCTCTAAAAGCCCTACACCCAAAACCTACAAGCTGAATACCTCACCTGGGGATCCAGTTTGCAATAACGATTTCAGCCTTGTCCTAAAACCCAACAATTTCCAGGACCTTCCTAGTACCCTTATTTGGGCCTGTATGGGCCGAAGTGATGGGTCCTTCTGTAAAGAGGGTAGTTGGAGGGCCTGGGTTTGTACGATTTAGTCGCAACTAGCCCTAGACACCAAGCTCTGAACTCTGAAGCGAATTCTTAACAAAACCCGCCTAGGGGCGCCAGATCCCAAACCCTAAGCCCAATACACCCCCATGCATCCATTTTCGCCCTAAACCGTAAACCCTACACCCCACAACGATGTGCGGTTTTCATTTGTTGTCTGGGCTACTGGTCATTGGAAAAAGGGTGAGTGTGTGATCGGTCTCCTATCAAAACCATTCCGTCCCGAATCCCATGTCCATCCTTTACATATCTCCTTCGACCGCGAAAAAAATTGGCGCTATATACCCCTATGCATCCCTTTTAGGCCGTCTTTGCTCCCAAAACTCGGAGCAGCCTGGACTGCGCAGGGTACGCAAAGTCTGCTGGTCTCTATGGGACCGGCCTGCATAAGCTTCAGGAATGTAAGGCTTGTCTAGAGTAACCTCTATACTTCGAAAAGAAGGGCTTGTCTAGAGTAACCTCTATACTTCGAAAAAAAAAAGGGTTTTGTACCTAATAGTTTGGCATACTTACCTTTTCCTCGGTCTTGATTACTCTGGGTATATACCCTAAACCCTAAGGTTCAGGCTTAGGCTTTACGGTTTGGCGGAAGGGAGGTACATAGAGGACTAACAATACTAGGGTGTCGTGTTGGCGTTTGAGGCTAGTGTAAGGCTAGGATAGATGTTACAAGGCTTGGAATATCTTGCACAAGCCTCTTTTATGTGGAAACCTGTGGTGGGCGGCCTATGGATTCTAATCTAATGCCCTTTAACCTGAGCTACCAGGCCCGGAACCCTGGTCCGATTATCTTTTATTTAAAGTTGGGATCCAAATTTGTGTGCCACTCCACCCCCACCCCCCGATTTATGGTTTAGGGTTTAGTAAATGGGGACCCATTCTTATTTCGGCCCGGGGTCCCTACACGGATCAGGATCCAACAGTAACCTTAAAGCCCTCAACAGTGTACCAAGTGTAAGATTTGGGGAGGGAAGGCTTCTGACAACCTTACCCTAAGGGTCCAAGTACCCAATAAATACGTAGGTACTTGATATTTTGGGTAATAGCAATTCTAGGACAGGTTTTTGGGGTACTTGGACCCTTAAGGCTAGCCGTTCCCTTACCGACCGGCCTTTGCTTGCTGGGCCAGGACAATTGAAGCAAGGTCCCGTGATGCAACCTTGGAAAGCAACGCGAGTTTAGGTAGGGTTTTAGGGGTTTAGGGTTCAGGGGTTTAGGCTTTGGGTTTTAGGTAATAGGCAAGTGTAGGTCATAGCAAGTAACATTTATAGACTTTGGTGCCCAGTGTAGGTATTATTTGTAAACATGGAGCCCTAGGCGAAAGCAGGATGCAAACAACGAGCTGCACCGCCGATGCGAGCTTGAAGGGGTTTAGAGCTTACGGACGTCCAAGTTGAGAAGGTTTAGGTTTTATAGGGCTTTAACCCACAGGGTCCATGTACCCAATACTTAGGTACTTGGGTTTTGTGTAATAGAAATCACAATACAGGCTTTGGGGCAGGATATGACTATCAGATACTTGAACCCTTAAAGTTAAGGTAATCTGTAGATCTGAGCATGCAACTCACAACCCCACAATCCAACAGCTTGTACCCTGCTCGAGCCTCACTAGACACGTGCATCAACTAGACGTTCGGGCATTGGTTCTTATTAAGGGTCATGCTCAGGAGAAATTCCTGCCTGCCCACCCGCCTAATTGGGAAGCCGCACAACTCCCGCTTTTTGTCTGAGAGCCTTCGGCCGAAAGGCCAGGGGTCTTCTAAGAGCCTCCCAGGGCACTTCCAAAGACAAATAAAACTACCTAAGTGGTCTCATGAGCACTGAGCCCTAAACCCTAAACTTTAAACCGTGAAGACGGGTGCTTCAACCAAAGCCGCCATCGAGCAAGCCATCATCAGGAAAAAGGCGCGCATCGGAATGCGTCCACAGGTGTTCTGCTTTTCGGGGAGTTTGGTACCAACATAAATACAGGATTAAGAAAAGAGAAGACAGAACACTGGAAAAAACACATGGAAAGTGATTTCAGCACAGTAACCCTAAACTCCAAACCAGAAATCTCTTTCCCTAAACCCTAAACCTGCAACAGTAAAACCCTAAACCTGAGCCCGAAATCCTGCGACCTCAAGCCTAAGCCCCAAACCCTTAACACTCAACCGCACAGAGTACTCCCCGTAAACCCTAAACCTCAAGTTCAAGCCCAGCTACAGGGTGCTCCTGCCAGCTCGCTCAGCCAGTCGAGTAGCACCATTGCTACCTGTGATTTTTGAGTTCTTTAACCACCCTGGCGCCCCTTAATCTGGGGTCATTCAAGATTTAGGGTTTAGGGCTTAAGGTCCATAGGGTTAAGGGTTTAGACCTTCAGGTTTAGGATTTGGGGTCAAGGTTCAGGGCTCGGGGTTTCGGATTTCGGGTTTCATTTTCAGGGATTCGGGTTCAGGCCCAGGCTTTAGGACGGAGGAAGGAAACACTTGTAGCATGTAGGATTCCAAAAGCTAGCCTATATATTGTGGCGCCAGATGTGCTGCATGCACGAACCATTGGAAAATTGTATGGAAACAACAAATGGTAATTTACCAAAATAGGGGGACCCCAATATAGACCCTAATATACTATAATCCTTGTTATTGGGACCCCCAAAACGGTACCCCTAATTTTGGGAAACCACTAAATGTTGGAGGCTTGGGCTTAGGATGATTCAGGCTTGGGAATGGAGGAACGCAGCTCCTATAGAAGTTCCTGTTGAACCCTCATGAGTAATCACTTATGCTACTATTCCTTCATCTTGCTAACTGACGAATGGACCTGTTCTGTCGCCGCCCTTGTCCTAAGAGATCCCTTACCTGACCCCCAAAAAAATTGGAACAATGACCGCCTTGACCTTTCCTCAGGCTTTGGCCCAGAAGTTTTTAACCCTCTTTTGAGGTCCAGCTAAGCAGGGAGGGTACTTTGCCGCGTTTATGATACTGTTGGTCTCGTAATGGGAGCGTGTAGGGATCGGAATGCCAGGCTCCTCGCCAAACACGGGCAAGAAAAGCGACGACAAATACACGCACACATGCCCATGTGTCTGCATAGCATGGCGTCCGGCTTCAAATCACGGTGGATGATCTGGCAGTGCACCAGGTGCGCCAGTGCTGCAAACAGCTGTTCGCACGGGCAGTGCCAATAAAATCTTGCAAACAAGCACCGCGTCACACAGTGTTGCTTCGTTGATGTACATGTGCAGGTTCATAGGCAATGCCTCCATGACTCCATGACCATGCCTGGGACGGCGGCGAGCACAACCCCCAATGCCGTAACGAGAATCCAAAGCTCACTCTTGAAGGACAAAATGGAGCTCTACAGCAGGGTCGGCTGCCGTAGATATGTGCACGTGTATACATCTGTTTTTTTATATACATACACACATACCATATATGTGTATATATGCACATGCTGTCATGTCCAAGCACCAGCTAAATCCTTACTTGCTCCCTTGCAAGGTGCAGGATGTCCCCGACGCTCTGCTTAGGTGCCCGAACCCATGGCCAGGCTTGCAGTTCCGACTTACGCTCTTCCCAGGTGCCAAACATTAAATGCTAAACCTAAACCCCAAGTGTAAGTCCTATGTCTGTAGGGCTTTGGGGTTGGGCTTGAGGGTTCTGGCTTAGGACTTTGGATTTGCTAAGCCCGGATTCATGTCCAAGGCAAAATAATGATGAAGATCGCGCTACGGGCTGAAGATAAAACAAAGGCACAATATATTGATGCCCAGATAGAAACCCAGAAAGCCCAATATCCTTTCATTAGGGGAATATACCCTAAATCATACTAGGATCCTCAATCTGGTTTAATGTACATCCTTTAATTAAAGGATATTGGACCAAGCCCTAATCCCAAACCTTATGTTTTCTCGAAGGAAAGACTCCATTCCTTGATGCGGGGTGTAAGGCCTCCAATAAAAAAAGATAAACAAGCAGCCTTGGTTAGAGTGTAGGGTTAAGTCAGGGATTGCAATAGTAGCCCCCCTCATAGGTACCCGCCCCCCAGGGCTTAAGGAGCTAATAAGGACTTGACTAGGGCCTAACAGGGTTCTAAATCTGGGGGGGGGGGTACTGTTGTAATCCCTTATTACGGGCATAGGGTTCGGGGTTCAGGGTGTAGGGGTTTAGGGCCTATCGGGTTTTGGGCCCACACTACATGCTACCCTGAGCGCTGGAGGTGGTTGCATCATTTTGGGGTAGCGAACCTTATGCTGAGGAAATGAAACTAGAAACTTGAAGCCTACAAGCATTGTTAGCAAGGACTCATGATCTGGGCAGGGGCTCTGAACTGAGGCAAATTCTGCCAGGGGCCCAGAGACACTGCATCATGTTTGTACGGCCTGCACTCACTTAATCTGATAGATAGGCACCTACTGTTTGGGGTACTAAGCGGGGGTCGCAATTTTGGAAACTGCCCAGTATGTGCAGTGAATTTCTGTCGTAATACCAGCATAGTAAGAGTTAAAGTCTGAGGGCAACACCAGGAACATGCTGTCTTGAGTCCGGCCATTTTAAACATGGGTAAAGTCGAGTCCTCAGAAAGCTCTGGAACAGCAAGGTTTGACCTGAGGCCTGAATGCTTCTCTGCACATTGCCTAAAACATGAATGATAAACCCAAAGCCCAGCACCTAAGCGGTTCCGTTCTAGGTACTATATCACAACCCTTGCCCTTTGCCAAAAAGAGAAAACAAACGCAAAAGGGAACTACGTAGAAACCCTTGACTAGACCCCGCACACCCACCTTCCAGGCCTCCAGCAGTGGACCCAAAGCAGCTTCCGGGTTTAAGGCTTAGGGCGTGTAGGCTGAAGGTTTCGCAGGGTTTGGTGTTGAGGCTCTATCAAGGCTAATCGGCTTCAAGTGGCTGGAGCTATGTAAGGGCCAAGTTAATTGGAATAGGGCCTTGGGGTACATTCTGCGGTGATTCTACAGGGATTACAGAGAGATTGTACTAGTAATCCTTCAGGCCTCCGTAGCATGAGACTTGGCAGCGGAGGCTCGGATTCCTAAGCTGCAGCAGTTCTGAAGCCGAAAGGCGGTGAAGTCTGGAACTGTAGCCGAGGGTCTTATCATTGGGCCCCTACTGCCCCCACTGTACTACCCCCACTAAGTTGAATCTTCAGTAGCTATCCCTAAGTGGCTTAACCTGAGGGGGAACCTGAGGGATGGGACCCCAGTTTTAGGAACTACCGCATAAGCTGCCCAGTGTTCAATTAAGCGGCCGAATCAGAGATGTCTTGCCTGCACACACGCACCTTACTCAGCTCATTTGGCACCTATGACTGGCATCCCTTATGTGGATCTGGTCTGCTCGAGAGCAACCCTAACCCCTCAACCCTAAACCCCGTGTGCATAACCCAAGTACCAGATGCTTTTCATCAACAGAGGACCTGACATATCGACCAGTCCATAACGCACCTACACCCTGCCCCACAATTTAACCGAGGGTCTAGCCACCCCTTGTGGCATCTACTAGAAATGTAGCACGTGGAATGTACCCCAAAGCCTGATTAGGGTTTAGGGTTCAGGGGTTTAGGTACTTGGGCTGCTGGGGCTGACTATACTCACTGCTTGACTTGCACCATCGGCTCTGTGTCTTGTCTTCATTAGGAAACCCTGTGAAGGAGTTGTTTTCAGACATGCAACTCCCCTATGTTTCAGAACTATTTCAGAACCCTAAACCCTAAGGCTTGGATTTAAATGCTACCCAGCCCCCCACACCTGACAATCGCGAGTGGCCGAGTGAGTGGGAGTCCACCAAGGGTTTAGGGTTTACGGTTTAGGGTTCGCCAGTGGGGTTGCCTCCTAGAATGGTCACCTATACAATCCCCTAAAATAATCCTAAACTTTGGAATATTACCTATACAGTCCCGCATAATAAACTTTATTCACTCCCCCACTTGCCATGAAGAACCAATCAATACCAATAAGGAGCGCGTTCCCTCCCAACATTCCTTTCCTACTTAGCTGGGGAAAAAGCCCTGCTTTTCTTGGATCTAGACGGAGGTTTCCAAACGTAAGGGCTGTAAACCCCAAACTAACATACTCCTTATCATGGGAAGTGCTGAAACCCCAAAACAGGACTCCAGAATTTGCAGTAAACCTAAGCCCCATATATCTGTATGATAAACCCTGTATAACCCCTAGAAGCCTAAATCCTACACCTTAAACCCTAAACCCTAAACTCTCTACCCGCCCAGAAGGCAGGAAATCTGCCTTTTGGGAAAAGGACTCGAGCAGGGTTTAAGGTTTATGGTTTATAGGGTTTAAGCTCATTGTTTCAGTCTAGGCACTGTGCCATCGTACGGGTCTTTGTTTAGGGCTTAATTATGTCTCTGTACAAGGGTCTAGAGCGCTCTAGCAATGACCGGCGCCAGTCTGCCGCTCAGGATAATACATGCCATATGATATCCTCGCATGCGCGCCTCGTAAAGGAACATCAGCTGCACAATTGGGACCCCATCTTGGGCCTCTAACTAAAATAGAGAGAGCAGGGTCTTCAAAACCTGAAAAAGACATCCCAGGCAACAAGAACATAACTTTTTCGTGCACTTCTCTCAAAGAAGAGTATCAGCAGGGCTTTGGTGGGCTTGGCTTTCACTTGATAGCTGGGTGGCCAAGGGGGGCAGCGGCCAGGCCGGCAGGTGCCGCCAGGCCCTTTATACAATCCAAATCTGTACAATCCCGATATAACCCATTGAACCCGGATTTTCGGGAAGGATTAAGGTTTGATTTGTGCAGCCCCAAAATTCCTCCATTACATGATACACTCCCCTGCGTATTAACCCCAACTCCATACTAAATGTTCCCTATCCATTATGGCATATTAAGTATTATTGTATACACAATGAAATATCTAAAATTGTGGAGTTTGGGTGGAGAATGATGTGATTTAAGTACTTCCAACTGTGCTTGTAACCCCACGTTTAATATCTCTAACAGGAGTTGCCCAAGTAGAAGTAGGGTTTTGCGCACACTTAAGAACAGTCACTGTATTTCCTGAACTTCCAAGTAAGACACCGAACTCCAGGCGAAGACACGGTTTTGCATGTGAAGCAATGGGGCTCAGATACGCTTGGTACCCAAAGTGCCCGACCTTGACCTCCCAATACCCCTAAGAATTTGCAAGCGTAATGATAATTACTGTGCGAAGGATAATAATAACAAGTCATAGGACTGATAGCATGGATGGGTACAGAGGCAATTACTATGGGCATTTGGAAGGTCCAGGTATACCCACTTCTTGAGAAATATTTCGTAAGGCAGCTCTAGGTCCTAAATCCTAGACCGCAGTCAGCGTGCAAGTCAGTTAAGGGCTCCCTAAACCCTAAACCCTAAACCCCTTTCGGGCACCTTGGGTAAGCAAACCTCACCGGTGGGCCCAGCGTCCGACGTACCTCTGCAACACACGCCAGAGCGCTTCGGACACTGGATTTTGAGAGCCAAGTTCAGGGTTTAGGGTTAAAGGTTTAGGGTTTAAGTTTGAGGGCTTAAGGTTTGGGGTTTAAGGTTTAGGGCTTAAGGTTTAGGGTTTAGGTTTTAGCGTTTAAGGTTAGAGGGGTTTAAGCTTTAGGGTTTGAGGTTTAGAGCTGGATTTGGGGGGCCCTGGGCCCCAGCAGGGGCTTCTCCTGATCAGGGTACCATCTGGATCCCAGACCAAGGGAATTATTGGGGGGCTCTCAAAAAAGGAAGGGCCGAACGAACTTCAAAAAACAGGGAACATGAGAGTGTCGTGGGCTTTTCGGATTGGATTCTGCGGGCTTGCTCTTCAGGGTTTAGTGTTTAGGGTTGTGTTTGAGCCAGAGGATATACAATGTCGGAACCACACCTTATTCCACAATCTGGAACGACTGTCCGTTCATGGAACCTGCAAAAAGGGCTGCATGCAGCGCCATGCTTCTTTAGGACAATTGACGAAACCTGAAAACCTCGACGTGGGCAGGGAGCTTAGGGTTCTCATGGTTTAGGGAGCTTAGGTGCAAGATGGTTTTAGGGGTTGAGGGCTGGGAACTTTGGCGTTTAGGGCAGGTTTCGGATTTGAGGTTTTAGGGGATAGGGATTACAGGATTTTAAGACACCTGATGAATCCTATACAAACCATACCAGCCCATCTAATAAGCAAACACCTGTACATCTTTCTATGCCCCATAAACCTTACACGCCTTTATGAACGCCGGTGCACCGTATTAAGCCCCAAAGGCCATGCGAAGCCAACCTGCTCCCTAAATCCTAAACCCCCATAAGCCGTACGAACCCAAAATCCTGACAGCAAGGCCTGGCACACTTCCAGGCATGGAGTCATTCAGATGCGGTAGCGCTTTGTCCAACCTGCACTCTCAGCTTACAAAAGTTTAGGGTATGACCTAGGAAGGTACTTTACCATTACCTGGAATCGATTGGGGCATGGCACTGAGTAATCTCATGAGATTTAGTAAGGGACCCTTTGGCGGAGTTAAAGGGTGTGTATATCGACTTCAGGGTTAGGGTGTGGACATTTACGGGACTCGGCGGATATTTTTGGTTGGGCCCATGACCATGCTTTTACTACCTCGAACTGGCTGTATACGGGTGACCCCAACTATCAGTAATGCTATAAGCCTGGTTAGAAATAGTTACTGGGTCCCATGGATCTGCACCTAGGGTCCTACAGATAGGCGCTGGCTAACTCTTTTACGGAACACGGGCGTTGAAAACAGTTAGCTCAAACAACATGTGAATAGAACCTGCGGGCTGTCAACACAATCACAGACGTGAAGCCCGAAGGGCAGAGCCTTGGAGGCTGAAGAAGAGGCCTGAAAGCCTAGAACCCTACAACAAAACCAACTACAATGCCACAGGGTCTTCACTGTAGCTGACATACGATTAATACTCTTTTGCCCCAAACATACGATGAACACCAACTCTCCCGCAGGAACCTTATTTGCGCTAGCTCGGGCCCTCTACATGACATTGCAAGCTGATGCTGATCTTCAGCGAGCAAAGCAAACTGCACAGCGCCCTGGAGTTCAACTGCAACTGAACCCAAAATCCCAGATGACTGCTTTGCTTCCGCTGATACGGTTTAGGGTACGGTTTAGGGTAAGGGGTATAAGGTTTTAGGGGTTAAGGTGTGCTGGGCTTCCCAGAAAGCCTGATATCCCTTATTTGGGAAATATGCCTTACATGATACTCGCACCCCTAATATGAGTCTGGGTACTTTCCTTAATGAAGGGGAGGGATGTTGGACTTTCTGGCTTCTTATCCCCGACAGCCAGCGGCCTCCTTTGGAGAACCAGCAGCTAACATGCTGGGCGTTCCACCAACAGCAGCTGCACTGCCTTCACTACAAGGCGTACTCTACCAAGCGCGGATTTTTAACAGCTTCTTACTATAGTGGTTAGTAGGGAATAAGGGTGTATATTATACAGGGACTATATGGGGATTAAATTCCCATATTCCCTACTAACCACCAGTAAGAGTTCGGCATTTCCATGAGGGTTGGTAGGTATTTGCGAGGTCGCCCAGAACCTATCTTCGCAGGGTTGGCTCATGTCTCAAGGTCATAGCCGCACAAATATTATGGTATCTGTAGGACTTAAGTAAGGTAATGTAGATCCATGATTAATAAACTCCCTCCCTTCGATCCCTAGTATAATCCCTATTAAGGGGAGGGGCTTTATTAATCAGGGGTCCCGGGTTTTGTATTTGCTTGGAGGGTCCGGGGTATTGTTTTTGGTTGGAGGGTTAGGGATGAGGGCAGCTATGGGAGTTGCTAAGTTATATTGGGGTTATATGCAAAAGAAGATGAAAACTACTATAGTTTATAGGGATTAGATTGGGGTTATATAGTTGTGTGTTTGGGCGGACAATGTAGGATCACTTTTTGGGGCTACAGGTTTTCTTTGAGAAAGCCTCTAGGGTTTCTAGTTTAGGTTTGGAGTTTCATGTACTCTTCATCTCGCAGACGCAAGCTTCATACATCCTCTGGGGGTACCATCTTGCATCCCTTAGCTCGTCCACCTGTTTAACAGGACTGCCTTTGAACCTTGAACCCTTGCTGCAAGAGCCCGCACCTGGACTTCTGGCTTAGGGTTTAGGGTTCAGGGTTTGCGGACAGGACCAGAACTTGTACCGGAACGTTTACTGTTTTCACTGGGCTGCTGCGGTGGCCGAAGGCGTTGTCTGGATTATTGGAGCTCATGAATGCTTATGCGGGCCTGCTGGTTCGGGAGGATGATTAATTGTTGGCTGTAGCCGTAGATTATATTCCCATGATAATGGGTAAAGCAAAACTCAGCAAGCAAGCAAGCAAGCAAGCAAGCAAGCAAGCCCTCCTAATGAAAAGTTCTCACGGCCTCTAACAATAAATGTCCACGTAAAATGTGTTCGCACGATAGGGGGTGTGGTTTTTTGCTAAGGTAAAGGTTTAAAAATCTTCCTATAATGATCCTGCGATGTCTTGCCATACCCGTGTGACTATGACCCATCTCCCCACATCGTGCACTGGATATGCGCTCATTACATGAACACGACCTGCGGGCACAAAAGATTCAAGCTTCTGAAATATGTACGGCCGTTGTGTTCAAGCTTTGCATTGCGTGTTAGCATCTTCAGTTTTGCGGG
Organism: Symbiodinium pilosum; assembly: GCA_905231905.1. Taxonomy (NCBI): domain Eukaryota; class Dinophyceae; order Suessiales; family Symbiodiniaceae; genus Symbiodinium; species Symbiodinium pilosum. The sequence continues at coordinate 37,170 of CAJNIZ010006892.1, read as the reverse complement.
TCTGCCCTGGACCTCAAACCTTGCAAATCCCTGCAAAATCCGCACGCATAAATCTAGAATTGCAGCTTCTTTCCCACTCTTTTAAACAAACATGATACAGGTGCTTACCAAGACAAGCGCCTGGTTAGCGGGAGTCTGAAGGTTACCATGTTACCTACAGGATGACAACACTACTTGAACAATCCCAAAACATAACGATTAAATAAAACTCGGAAGAAACTGTGTACCCCTAATCCTCGAACAGGCCTTAACAAAATCATTCTCAAGGGTTTGCGGCTCATGGCCAAGGCCCTAAAGATACGGCAAAGGGGCTAGCGTTGAGGGTTTTGGGAGTATGGCTAAGGGTTAAGGCACTGGTTAATTCTTGGCTGTTCGTCTCACGCCGTCGCGGTGTGGGCCTGGTCTCTCAAAAGCTTATCTAGTTTTGAGTTGTCAGCCTCGGCCTTCTGACATCTACAATCTTGAATTAGTGGTCTGGTCTGTGTTGGGTGTTTTGCAGTTTGTGGTTATTCAGTGCTCCCTGTTGTGTTTGCTCGAAAGCGTTGTGTGTTTTCTGTGCTAGGGATTTGCTAGTTTGTGCTGTTTTCCTAGACCCTCCAAGAACCCTCTATTCAGGCCTAAGTACCCACTATCAGGGGCAATAAACTCCCAAATAAGCGTACTAGGAGGGTCTTGGCAACCGTGACTCCTAGGCCCGAAGCCCAGAAACCTCAAACCGTTCACGTACTTCCAAAGCTCAACCTGGAAAAGTCTGACCGGCAAACTCCAAAGCGCTAAACCCATGAAGCCTCGCCCTGTACACTAGCCTAAACCCGCTATACCGCTACAACCGCTATACCGCTACACCCCTACACTCCAAAGCTCTAAAAAAACTCTGCCCGCCTATGGGCGCGAAGCGCTCGCGCCCCAACAGCTGCGGACGCCGCTGCTGCGGTGTCCGCTCCCACCTGAAAAAGCCCCGGATTCTGGAACCGGCTTTGGGGTTGACGGGTTAAGTGTCTAGGTTGGTAAGGGTTTCGTGTTTAGGGGTTTTGGGTCTTGCACTTACTGTCTGCAAAGTTGAGGGCTTTGGGATAATGGCATTAGTAGTTGGCGTGCAGGGCTTAGGGATGAGAATTTGACCTTTGCCAGAAAGGGAGATTTGAGATTTGATAAACGGTCAGGGTTAACAATGGGATGCCTTTTGTAGAAAGATTGCAAACGAATAATGGTTGGTTGGGGGGGAGGGGGGGCGGCAGGCCCTATAAACCCTAAACCGTTGAAGACCCTACAGCATAAACTGCTAAACCCTAAACCCTCAACACCCTCAGATTCTATGGAGGCAGGTTTGAGGTTTGAGAAACTCTCATCTGCCATGATGTGAGTATTGCAGTATACCGTAAGGGTCCAAGTACCCAACCATCAAATGGGCAGTTCCCACAATTAGGGTCCCATTTTGGTACCCTTAACTATTAAGTGCAGTAAAATCACAAAAACCAACAAGGGCCCATAATTTTGAGAACAACCCAGATTCTTCCCCAAAATAGAAATACAGTTCCTACTACTAAACACCTAAACAACCCATAACAAAATACTTGGACTGTTGGGGAACATCTGGAAGCCTCAGCCCTCAACCATATCCCTCTTAAACCCTTAGGGTATATCGATCCTCGCTTGAGACGTTTTGGAAATTGTCGAACGCCTCAGCGCATGATTTAGTAGTTGTTCAGCATGCCTGCCTCAAAATCGCCACAATACAGTTTCCCTTTTGGTTTGGAACCCACTTTAAGGAAGGTGTTTTCCCAGCTGTTCCTTCTTCACTAGCTAATACAATCCCATATGTTTGCTTTTGTTTGACCCGGTTTTCCCTGGTGTTTACGGTTCTGGTTAGGGGTCAGAGTTTAGGCATTTGTTGATCAGATCCAACGCCCAAGCCTTAGGTTTATAGGGCTTAAGAATTTAAATCTCGAGCCTGGGTTGCATATGCATGGAAGTTTACGGTGGCGGTGCCTGTACCGGCCCGTGAGTTTATGACAATTATCAGGGTTTCTACCGGGAAGCATGGAGGGGGCAGGGGGTATCTCGGGCACGGTGACCGCTGCAGAAATGACTGCTTTGCAAACGCGCGCGAAACTGAGTAAACGCGCAAAAATAGACTTCGGCTGCAGGCCTTACTGTGTCTAAGCGTTATGATTTTAGAGGGCCTTTTATACCGATGTGCATTTTAGAGCGACAACGCCGATTCTAGTTTATGGGTAGCCATTGGTAAGGTCATAGGCAACCCCACGTAATCGGTCATAGGCAACCCCACGTAATGGGACCCCGAACGTACTCTGAAAAATGTTCAGAAACACCCATGCAGTTGCTGGGGATTCGGCTGCAACCACGATAAGCGGTTGATGCCACCTGCCGAGCTCTGAAGAACTGGATTCTTGTAAGTGGGTATAGTGCTCAGGGTTTAAGGCATCATAAGCTCATGTTATAGCAGTCTGTCGCCATGCAGTTGCGGATTTATGGTCTGGTGTTCAAATTAGATGATCGGTGCAAGTTCACTTGGAACGCTCATCATTAAAACATTTCAAGTTTGGGATTGTTCTGTGACAATCATTGGGTACTTGGCATTTGGGTAGTAGTACTTGTAACAGGTTTTGGAGACGTATATGACAGTTGTCTCGCAAAATGGACATATGTTGTTTGGCGAGGATCTCCTTTTCAAGCAGGTTATTCGCAATGGTCCCTCCTTTTAAAGGCCCTCTTGAACGGCCTTCATATAGTCGTTGCGTATTTGGGCCCTTGGGGTGAAGGCAAGACAGTGGCATATGTCCAAGGGGAGTCTCAGCGAGGTGTCAGGAACTAAGGTGCATATACATGACGGTTCATGGGGAGTACGCGCCCACAAGCTAGCATAGAAGTCCGAAAGGGCCCTTGCAAAACTAATCGCTTCCTCCTAATTGGAAGACCCGGCCAATATTAAATAGGGGTTCGCCAAAATTCCCAATCCTGAAATCTGCGCCCAAGACTATTTTTAAAAGGGCCAAGACTAAAGTTAATGCAGCTCGGATCCTTCGAATTAGGGGTTGATTTTAAACACGACCTAAGAATTCGGGATCTCCTTGATTTCCTAGATTCTGATTGTTTTTGCGTGGTGTTTATACTGGAGGAGTTCATGAAAAATAATCCCGGAAACAGATTCAAAGGTCCTAATTTGAAATAGTCCCTACTAAGGACCTAATTTGAAATTTGAAGCAGTCCCTAATCAGGACCTAATTTGAAAAAGTCCCTAATCGGATCTTAATTTGGAATAGTGCCTAATAAGGCTCTAATTCGAAATAGTCCTTGAGAAGGCCCTAATTTGAAATAGTCCCCAATAAGGCACTAATTTCACATAGTCCCTGATAAAGCCCTAATTTGGAATAGTCCCCGATAAAACCCTAATTTGAAATAGTCTACAAAAAAGCCCTAATTTGAAATAGTCCCTAATAAGGCCCTAATTTGAAATAGTCCTTGATAAGGCCCCAGCTCGAAATAATCCCTAATAAGGCCCTAACTTCAAATTGTCCCTGATAAGGCTCTGATTTGGAATAGTCCCTAATAAGACCTCGATTTGAAATAGTCCCTAATAAGGCCTTAATTTGAAATAGTCCGTCAAAAGGCACTAGCTCGAAATAATCCCTAATAAGGCACTAATTCCAAATAGTCCCTCATGAGGCCCTGATTTGGAATAGTCCCCAATAAAACCCTAATTTGAAATAGTCTCTACTAAGGACCTAATTGGAAATAGTCCCTATTAATACGGCCCTGATTTGAAATGGTCCCTAATAAGGCCCTTATTAAACCATATCGAAGTTTGTACGGTTTTAATAAGAATTAATCACCACCCCCGTAATGTTCGGGTCGTAAATGCCCCGCCCTCATATCAAATACGGGCGGGAATGTTTACCTTAGGAGGGGCGGTGGAGCCTTAAGGGGGAAAGGATTACTGTCTTTTGCGGGGCCCATGGGCCTTCTTGGTCTTGGAGGGGGAAGGGAAGGCTCTACAAATTCGTGGGCTGTACATCTACCCATAGCTGGGATAGCCGATGTTGGGGGAGGCCAGGAGCTAAATGGGAAGCAACACGGTCAAGGGTTCCGGGATCAGGGCCCATGAATAAAAAAAAACGCATGGCCCTGTATACCTACCAGCTTAGGGTCCAACATCTGGAGGAACAAGAGCAACAAGCGGAGGTGAAAGACATCTCCGGGTGTCTGTTGGGGACCTGGGGCTTTGGATTTAAAATCAAACCTCAGGGGTTCAGGGTTTGTACCCTACCCTTTTTTGGCACACCTAACTTTATGTCTATAGTATCTCCTATATACAGAATTAAATACCCTAAAAGGTAGGGTTTATAGGTCAGGTTGAAGGTTTAGGCAGTAAGAGATGCATCGGTGATAACCGGCATTGTTCCGAATGAAAACCCCCCCCCACCCCCTGATATGAAAACTCCCAATGCATGATTATATACCACAACGGGGAGTATTCAATATTAGGGGGGTGGGAGAGGTTTAATATTAGTGGGAGGGGATTACCTAGAGAGAATTTGATCTCCCTGGGACCCCGGCCCCTGGGCCGCAACATGAAGGTTCCCTAGTACCTTCGGTGGCTTCATGCAAAACACCTTTTGAGGGATTCTCTAAGAAGGGTTACAATATGATTATTCGGGGATGTATAGGGGTGACCTCTATCTTTGCTTTTGGAAACTCCAGATTCACCGTGGTTACAAGTGGCAAAACCTCAAGTGGGGTATGCGCAAACCTGCTCATAACTATCCATGAACACTAGATACCCTAAATATTCCCTGAAAGCCCAAACCCTGAACTCTGTACCTATATGCCCTTAAACCGCGAAACAAGGTTGCCAGAGCGGCTTAACAGCGGCCACAGGCCAATGCCCGGGTAGAAGTCGGCAACAGAGCGCCGCCTCGATGGATGTACAGGGTATATATTAGGTGGACCCCCCAGCCAGTAATGGTGACTATAAGGGATACTAGGGATTATATTAGGGTCCTGTTATATTCTTGTTATACCACTTGCAGGGTGGGGGGTCCTCCTAAGGTATATACTTATAACCCAGAGGGTCCAAGTACCCAATAACTATCCAATTTGGGGACCATTACCTGATGAACCCTGAGGTTTTTTGAATGGTTGAACCGAGCAAGATTAGATTCTTCTTATGAAATATGCTACACAATAATAACCCTCAACTAATCTTATTCAGTATTTGCGGCAACGACTCTGAGCCCCAGGGTTAGGCACCTTTTATAGCAATACATGCAGATACTAGCGGGGGCTGAGAGTTTAGTGCTTGGGGACGCCTTCATTCACCAGGACCTCGGTCCTACACCACACGACTAGGGGGCTGAGCGGAGAAAACGGCGGGTTCCGCAGGGTCCGGGTAAGGTGTACCACCCCACCCACAACTGCATAAATCCCACCTGAAAAAACAGTGGTCTACAAGGAACCCTTTTCCGTTAGGTTCCACGCTCCTTTTTTGGAGGATGGGTTTCAGGGTTGTATCCCTGGCGCCCGAGGAATTGGAGCTCACTGTTGAGGGCATGAGCTTTCTCTCCTTGCTTGGATGATTATTCATCCGAAGCTAAAATCTTTCGATGGATGACACATTACAACCCTTTAGCCGCGCGATACACGCAGCCAACGCTTCAGCTAGGACACGTTTCTACCCCAGTCAGCTACCATTTTCTGAGTGTCCAAACAATCTATAATGCAGTTATGCATGCTCCCAGTAGGGCGTCAGGGACTTTGCAAAACGGATGACTTCGCTATTTGGCTATTAATATCAACCACTGACCCTAAGCCCAACCTAGAGTAACCCATACCTAGAAAACGGGTGTTGCACGCAATGTTTTGGTATCCATTTCCTTTCTTAAGTGTCTCAGGCTACTCGTGGAAAATTCAAAACAAAGAAGGAAAGGGACAATACATTCGGGTAGATTAATCAGTAGGCCAGACCCCCCAAGAAGGACTCTTTGAAACTGGCTCTAGGGCTTAGGGTTTCAGTTTAAGGGTTGAGGTACGGGCTAATCAGAAGGTCTGTCCTTGGGGTCCACCTGGGCTGAACTAAGCCTTACATCCCAACCCTAAACCCTAACCCTAGACCCCTGAGCCCTTGGACCCTAAACCCGATAAGCTCTGAGCCCTAATAACCCTAAACCCTCAAACCTAAGCGCTAAACCCTACGTAAACCTAAACCCTAAAACCTTAACCCCAAACCCTCAGACCCGGGCGTTCCCTCATCGCACAGGAGCCGCTCGAGCAACCACAGCCGGGTTTTCTCCTCCAAGAAAACCCGTTGAGGGTTTAGGGTCTCCTGGCCTAGGGCCATGTTCAAAGAGCTTCAGAACCTTAAATTAAGCCAATTTGCGTCAATTTTCTGCACTTAACAGCCAAGGGCTTAAGCGTTCAGGTTCCCTGATGTATATAGAGGGTCGCTGCACATGCAAGGTTTACACTTTCGGCCCACAACACCTCTATGGGAAGGCTTTCAGGCCCAAATTACACCCCCCAAATTAACGGTAACACAGCTCTCCTCAGCAGGACAGGGGTCTTTCTAGGGTTGCTTCTGAGGATCCCTGAACGCCTTGGCTTAGAAATGGTGGGTTTAGGGTGCTTGGGGCTTACCCTAAGGGTCCAAGGACCCAAATAATGGGGTTTTAGGGCCCAAATACCAATAATAGTATAGTATTTCGGTCCTAAAACCCTGTTATTTGGGTCCTTGGACCCTTAGGGTTAGAGTTGCCAAAACGTTGGTGACTTTCGAGGTATCCGGAATCTCATCGACATGTCATGAACAGCAGCACCCAAGAGGACAGGGTTTAGGGTTGAGGGTAATCCTTGGAGTTCTGTCAGACCCCAGAGCATTCAGCCCGCACATTGAACCTGCGGAAGAGATGACTCCGCTGAAGCTCCCTCACCGTAGCCCCACAAAACCTGCTACGACCCACACCGACAGAAGGCATCTCAAAAAAAAGTCAGCAGAAGTGCAAATGGCTCCATTGGTACAAAAAAACGAGCATCCTATGACTGTCATGTCAGAGTCGTGGGTTTCCTTAACTCGGGGGCTGGGGTTACCAAAAAGCCCACTTCTTCGGGATTTGTTATTTAGATGCACGCAATACAAAGCATCTGCTCCTGAGGGAGGTAGTCCAGGGGCTCTGTGAAAGGCCTGATGAAAGCCTGCCACAGATGAGGGCTCGAGATGCAAACGGTTTTGATTTCAGGGGGTTGGAGGATCACAAAGAAAACGCGATCGATAATCAAATCGATGCCGGGGTTAGGATAACATGTTGCGACTCGGGCCCTATGGAGTTTTGATGGTTCGATACCTGCGTCTGATATTGACACTTCTCTCAACTGGCTTGGACGTGACCAGCTACCCCAATCACAAGCCGGCTACTTCTAAGAAGCTGCTGCTGAGCCAACCCAGCATCCTAGCGCGAAAACCAACTATAAGTTCCTCACGGCCCTAGAGTGAGGCTAAAGGACTGTCGGGAAAACTTAGGAATTGGGGAACCATGCAACAAGGGTTACCATGCTGACCCTAAACCGCGATCATGTACAGCTCTTTCTGATGATTTTGCAGCTCCGGACTTGGAGGTTCTTTTGGGCCTACTTGGAGGCTCATGAACTGTTACGATGTTAGGGTCTAGGGTTTACAGCATAGCTACCGGCAAGCATAAAGTTGCAGGTACTTGTAACCTCACTAGGCCGAATATCTATGACCCTACATCTTTGTATCCGTGAATTTTCAAGTAGTACCTGCCTGCACTTGAATTGTTCACCCTACTTGAAGTTGGTTTTCAACCTTTTGAGGACAGTTAGGGGGAACCCTAAGCGCTCAATCCTGAACCCTAAACGCCAGAATCTATGAGTTCTGAGCTCAGTCAAAGGTAGTCGCCAAGTCCCATTGGGCGCAATGATTTCCATTGGTCAAACCAAGTAAGACAATATGGTTCAGGTGTGGGGGTTTACTGTAACCACAAAAAGGATACGATGACTCCAGGATCAAGATAAAATACAACTCCCATGAACCCTAAACCCAAAGCTTCCATACAGGGGCCTGCTGGGATTAGGATTTCGGAGTTAGAGGGTTCATGTTCTATGAATGAAAGCATAGCACCATGGTGTCACAGTCAAAACCTAAGACCTGGTATCATCGTTTACTTCCATATCCCCACCCCTATTGAAATTCCAGCCGCATCGATAAACCCTACACCCTGAACAACAAAACCTAAACTCATCTTTTTGGTGGCTCCTGTGTTTGTTCCCGATTGAACCTGATCAGGTTCACTATGCTACCACAATGGTTCATACATACGCATACATGCACATACATACATATATATATGTATGCATATAGATAGATGTATATATGTAGATGTTTGCGGGGATACGGTAGGTCGTCAACTATGGTCCCTCTGTGAGGTGCCCTAAATATAAAGATGATTTTGACAACCTAACATAATCTTGTATGCCTCTCTATGTCCTCACATAAAGAGACCACGCGTAGGGTTTGGGGGGAGAAACACTCCCTCGCACCTTTTCTGTGTTAGTGTGTGTACGGCTCAGGGTCTGCCTAAACCACCCAAATTCTGTCTATAAGCCAAAATATCCACCAATTGGACCTACATGGACATTGTTGAAGGGTAGTTGGGGGTTCCTGGTAGGGCTCGAGGCTGTCCAGGTTCCGAAGAGTTTAGCCCTAAAACCCTGATTGGGGTTGAAGCAGCTGGCATGGCCTCAGGTCCGTCCAGCAGCCACCCGGCATCACCAACCTAGCAGCAGAAAGACAACTTGCTGGGACGGGGGGTTCAAGAGTTCAGGTTTCGGGCTAAGGTTTGAAATCTAGGGTTTAGGTTTTTTGGGCTTGAGGTTCTCGGCCTCTATTTAGGGTTCAAAGTTTAAGGGTTTCAGTGCTGAAAGCCTAAGGCTGAGGTTGCCGGGTCAGCCGTTGAGGGTTCAGCGGAGTAGCATTTTTTGGTGGTTGAACCTATTAAGGCTATATATTCCTTATATAAAATACTATATATACCCCAAAAGGAGGATGTAATCTTACTCTATATTGGGTACCATAGTATTATTCACGGACGTCAGTCGGTCATCCAAGTTGCGCTGGACACATTGGTCCCTTCAAAAGCTGCACAATGCATATGTCTGTGCCTCTGAACTACTCGTACTTTACCTGAGCTGATCTCTCACGTTGTAGTCGAAGCTGTTCAAGAACTTGTGGGTCCACTTGTGGCACAGGCCTCCGCCATGGCTTTGCGGTGTCCTTCGTCATTGGCTCCTCCGCAATACCAGCTCTCGCCATACGCATCCCCGACGCAGCTTGAGTCAGTTGCAGAGCCTCTCGCGGTGTAGAAGCAGGATGCTCCAATGCATCCTGCTCCATCACATCATGCGTGTTGGCTGCAGCCTTGGCCTTAGCACGCCGGCGCTGTCGCTTAGCACGTTGCTTAGTCTGTCTCACCTCGCGAAGCTTCAGCTCGAGCTCTTCCTGGGTTTCCAAGGGGCCAAGGGGCCGCTCAGGGACCGTCGCCTGGGTCGCCGCCAGAGTGACCGGTTGCAAAAGCACCGAGGTCACTGCAGCAGCTACCGCGGCGACCGTGCGCCTGGGCGCCTTCGCTTGGCACGCGGCCTTCACAGCGGCACTAAGAAGTGCAGCTCCCGAGGCCATGGCGCGGGCTCCTATGGGCAAGACACCAAGACAGAATCCTGGAGGGAAAGCTACCTTGCCCTGCGATCGCCTGAGCATTTATTGGGTACCATAGTATCCCCAAATAAGATACCCCTCAGTGTAGCACGTAGGGGGAGTTGGAGGAGACTGGGTGCCCCAAGCCCTGCTGCCCTATTCCACGCCCTACGCGCGAAGACCTCATTTGCCCAAAGGGTCCATGTACCCAATAATTAAGTGCCTAGGTTTGGGTAATAGCAATTATAGTACAGGTTTGGGGTAAGTTTATGATTATTAGGTACTTGGACCCTTAGGGTTGCCAACCCATCCTCCAACAGGGATCGCTACGGTAGAGGCTTACGTGAGAGTAGGCGTACCAGATGATCAACTACAATCTGCATAGAAACCTTCATCGGGCGTGCAGAAACCCAGCAACAACGTAGATAGCTAAAAACGAGAGTAAAACCATGAGAACGACAAACATGAGAGTCATCAATTTGCTTTTCGTCATCCATACATAATAAGCCCATCTTCCATTTTCTTTTCCAATTGATTCTCCATTATACCCCCTATATATTCCCTATGCATTTCATCATCTTATTCTTCATCGTCATCCTCATGTTCAAGGTGACTATCATCAGAAAAGGCACGCAGAATAACCACATCCAAGAAGACTGGCTACCCCTAACCCTAAACCTTAAGCCAGAGTGTCCAAATGCCCAACAATTAGGTACTTGGGTTTTTGGGAATAGTAATTGTAGTACAGGTTTTGGGTAAGTAGTTGATTATTAGGTACTTGGAACCTTAGGGTAACGCACCTTGAACCCTAAACCCTGAACCCTAAACCCTAAATCCTAAGTAAAGATTGCACAGGCATGGTAGGACAAATGCACTCTGCATCTGGCCTTGATTCTCTTACCTTTGGTTAGCTGGAGATGAAGGAATGGTAGAGAACGTAGTGCTACTAAAATGGGTGATATAGGTTTAGTCTTTAGGGTGTCCAAGGAAGGGTAAGAAAATCGAACTACTATAATCGGGTATATAGGTTTAGCGTTTAGGGTTTCCAAGGAATGGTAAAGAAAATGGAACTACTATAATGGGTTATATTATAGGTTTAGCGTTTAGGGTTTATAGAAGGAATGGTAAAGAAAAAGGGAATTCCTATAACGGGTTATATATGTTTAGAGTTTAGGGCGCATAGAAGGAATGGTAAAGAACATGGAACTACCATAATGGGTGATATAGGTTTAGGGTTTAGGGTTTACAAGGAATGGTAAAGAAATGGTGCTACCATAATGGGTGATCTAGGCCTAGGGTTCAGGGTCTCGAAGGAATGGTAAAGGAAATCTAACTACTATAATGGGTTATATGTAGGTTTAGGGTTTAGGGCTTATAGAAGGAACGGTAAAGAACATGGTACTACTATAATGGGTTATATAGGTTTAGGGTCTAGGGTTTAGAAGGAATGAAAAAGCACATTTCCAAGCCTGAAACCAAGCCGTTTCGGAACTTGCTCTCTCCAGAACCCCTGCGTGGGGTGATCTCGTTTGACATCGTTATAACTTGCCCAGTCTGGGATAGGGCGCAGGTGCTCTGGGCATGGGCTCAGCTATGCCCCGTGGTTGGGGAAAAAGCGTGAGTAGAAGCCATAAGACATTAAGCTACTCTTCAGTTGCTCGTCCTACAGCATGCCGTCCCAATGTCAACCTCCCCAACGATGTTGCAGCTTCAAAGGGTCCATCGGTTTATGGTAAATACTTGGAAAACATAGAGGTTAGTACCTTGTTATAGTGCCCAAGAACATCCCATAAAAGCCTACACGGACCCCTGCATGCAACACACCACTTTGCGCTCCCGATCGCATACAGTCTCTGCAGCTGCTTTGGCTGCAGTACCCCGCTATCACACTAATATGCCGGCAAGCACCAAGAGGAGCTTGAACAACCTTTTCTGCCATGAAGTGGCCCCATTGCAAGCTACAGACGTTGCTGGCAAATCTGCCGAACATAAGGAGTGAAAAGACCTATCTTCCTGTTTGTTCAAGTGAACTGTTTACTTTCCAGGATTGGGTGCCGTGCTAGTTGCAGTCGCTGGCCGCAAGCTTATGGGAAAAACGTTTAGGATGGGGGGCTTCCCAAAATTAGGGGTACCTATTTAGCAATAACGGATGGATCGTAATACTGTGGGGTCCATATTGAGGTCGTCCTGATTTAGGGAAACTACCATTGCTTCTTCGGACACAGCCATGGTCCTTGCTCTTGATTCCTTATCAAGTTCACTGTGTCGGTTTAGGGGTTTATAGGGTTCAAGGCAGAATGCCCTATATGGGAATGTCTGCGATGGGGGCGTGCGCTTCAGTCTTAGTTCTTGCCAGCATGTCGGATCAAATTGAAGAGGGTGAACGAAATGATGTTGGCCGCAATTGCAAACACGAACACCTGGGTGTGGGGCATAGGATAGGATTTAGGGTTAGGGTTCAGCGTGAAGCAAGGTCCCTTTCATTGGCATCGACACAAAAGGTGCCCTGCAACAATTGTTACCTCGCCCAAAGCAGCATAGGATTAGACAAGGAGCGTTGTGAGGACTACTGCCAAGGGTACACCCACAGGGAGTACAATTTGGTGGATAGAACCACGAACCGCAGAAGCGTGCAGAACGTACGGCTTTCTTCCATTATTTAACGGACTATGTATGTTATTTTCACTTGCGCTAGACCCCAAACCTGAAATTGCGTGGCTGAACAAAACCCTAAATCCTATACCCGATAGGCCATTGACCCTAAACCCTAAATCCTACACCCAAAGTCCAAAACCCTACACCCTAAACCCCAAGTCCTACGGGGGAAGAAAGGTCCAGGCAACCTTCCCATGCCAGCCGTCTGGAAAAGGTTCCAAGCCCAGCCAGAGTGAGAGGCCGATGGTGGCCGCCGTGTTAAAACCTTTGCACCACATGAGTAGTGTTTTTTTGGTGGTTAAACCTAGTCAGATTATATTCCTTATATAAGATACTATAACCCAAAAGGAGGATATAGTCTTACTCTAAAATGGGTACCATAGTATCCCCAAATAAAATGCTACTCACATCCCCAAGAGGTTAGGGCTTAGGGTTCAGGGAGCCTCCCGTTAGAAGGGGTTCGAAGAATACGTAGGGCTATGTGGGGTCCCTCAAAGGGGATGCGTTGGCACAAAAAGGATAAGGGCTAGGATTCGTTTCACCTCGAAAAGACCGAGCCCTGAATTCCTGAACCCTGAGCCCCTTGGGCTTGGGGGTCGAAATTTGAGGCCGTCTGACAACTCTAGCCTCCAGTGCCTAGGCTAGGGTCTAGAAATAAGTGTGGGGGCTCCACCCTAAATCCTAAACGGATCAAGTTACAGGTTTGGGGCTTTGTATAAGCATTACAGTGGCAGGTCGGTACATAAGGCTTCGGGTTTTAAGGTATACTCAGTCAATAGTTGAGGAACTTACCTGGCGTTCTAGGGGGCTTTCGAGACTAGAAGAACATGAATGCGTCCCGCCATGATGCCCAATATGAGCACCGTCCTCGCTATCATAGGCACCGAGAACCCGATTCTTCAATCTCTATTCCCCAAAGGTCCAAGCCCAGTAGTCAAATGCTTCCCAAAAACCTGTACCACAATTATGAGTACCGCAATCTTAAGTACTCAATTGGGTACTTGGACCTTATGAAGAATCCTAGACCCTCCACCCTTTATAGCCATCCACCTACCCGGTTTGCCGCTTTTGAGGGACGCTTACAGGGTAGTTGGATCTAAAGCCCTGCATTTCGCTATATATCTTATATCTCCTGGACCCTCAAGAAGGCAGGAGGCAATTTAAAGCACCCACTCCAGTTTTATGAGGTCCCCAAACCCTAAGCCCTAAGCCCTAGGGTTTAGGATTAGGGGTTGAACATCCTTCGAAATATTTGCGGTATCCTACACCCACAATATGCAAGGAACTAAGGGAGCACTTGAGCAAGCGGCAGAACCAAAAAGGGTTTGAGCGGACTTACGTTCATTGTTATCGTTTCTGGGAGTTCGCCATATCGTCGGCCATATCGCCCGTCCAACGATTAAAATTGAATGCTATTCTCGGGCCTCAATTCATTTTGGGGCCTTTCTAACTGAGCCGTTGATAGAGCCAGCCCTCGTTTGATGACAAAATCACTAATGACATTTGTATATATGATCACCGGGACACCGAAATGCCTGAGGCCTTGCATGCTACGATTTTGGGACAAAAGTCGTTATTGTTTCGTTGCCGTTATTCGTCTTCCCGGCACCTGAAGCAAAACCTAGAACACAATTGCAAGCGTAGGGTTGGACAACAAGTCGTCGCTTGATCATCGATGTTGCCATCAGACAACGGGTCATCCCCACACAGCACGTCTTAAAAGGATACATCATGTGAAATCTGCATGTATCCAAAAGATTTACAAATGGTTGTCTGAGTGCTGAGCTTAAACAGCTCCTTTTGGGAACATCTTACGTGCTATCGTTTTTTGGGAGTTCGCCTTATCGTCGCCCAGTAAATCCAAATTCATGTTGACCCCCATTTGCAGTGCTGGAACCATATCGTCATTCAATCCCGTGTGATCTCATGTCTGACAGCCAACATGACAAGTCTTCTCCTAGACTACCTTGCTCTTCGGAGTGTTTTGCCTGTCGCTTACTTAGACCCCTACATTGCCTCAAGCCCTAACCCCCACATTATATGGGCCTTGGCAGGGGAACCGATGCAAGTTAAATCTTCTGCTAATGAATGTTCAGGGTCTACGGCTTAGGGCTTAAAATCTTAAACCGTAAATCCTAAACCCAAAACGCTAAACCTTAAACCTTAAACCCTAAGCCCATGAACCCTAAACTTCTATTGTTGAAGGTTAGGGGCTGACGGTTAGGGTGAGGCTGTGGGCTTTCTTACAATCGCGTTCTTCCTTTTGGGGTGGGTCATTTGATTTATAATCTTATGTCCTAGTATCCCCCTGAATAACCCCTATGGTAGGGCTCTACAGAATCCCCAATATAACCCCTTTTAGAGCTTAGATTAGGGCTCATTTTTTGAAAGCAAGGAAGTGAGAAAAATGGGAATTGGCACACTAAGCGACTCTACATTTATCTTGTCTTGAGGGTTTATAAGGGTAGGGGACAACCCTAACTCATGCCTTGGGCTGAAGGCTTACAACTCAGAGTTTAGGGCTTCGACTTACCCGAGTCTGCCTGTGTAGTTCCTTTCAGTGTTGCATTCGGAATCTCACTAAGAAGATTAAAGTAGCCTAAGTAGCGACGAGTTGTCGGAGTAGGTCAGCAGAACCCCCTGTACGCGAACCCTACGCCGTACTTGGGAGATTGCCAGCATCATGACGCCTTTAGGGTTCCTTTTCAACCCTAAACCCCAGGGTACCCCAAAGTTTCAAACAGGGACCATAGATCTTGACAATCTTCCACTCCCCTAAACCCTTAACCCTAAACCCAACAGACCCTAAAAGAAAAGCCCAGGAGCTCGAGGCGAACGAAGCATGCGTTGCTGAGAGCTTCTGCACCAAGGTTTAGGGTTGGCTTGGAGGTTCCGGGCAATAACATCCCACTTTTAACTGGCTTCCAAAGGGTCCATGTACCCCATAATTAGGCACTTGAGTTTGCGGTAATATTAATTCTATTACAGGTTTTGAGGAAGTAGATGATTATTGGGTACTTGGACCCTTAAGGGGGTTAGATGGGATTTGCATAATGTGGTTGGGGTATATGGGGTAAATACACTGGTACTTGTAATCCTGTTGTAATCAATCATATTAGGGGACTTAGGGGGCATGTAATTGGGTTCTAGGTCAGGTTTAATTGGGAATGACTTAGCTTCTGGATCCCCCGGCTTCGGGGGTAGGGGGTTCATGGTCTAGATTTCGGGACATGTTGGGGGTCTAGAGTTTAGGATGTGGAGTGGAGTATAGAGTTTACAGTACGGACTTCATGAATTAGGAAGTATGGTTTAGGGTGTCTGGTTTAGGATTGGAGGTGCGGAATCCTGAGCCCTAAACAGGTTTTCCGGATGAGGTTTTGGCTTCATCGTAGGACTACCATGGTCCCCCCCAAACCCTACGAGTCCAAGTACCTAATAGTCATATCATATCTTCCCCAAAACCTGTACTAGAATTACTAGTACCCCACACCCAACTACCTACTTATGGGGTACATGGACCCTTTGGGCAAATTAGCGAATCAGCCCCAGCAAGTCTTAACCAGCCCTAATTACTGATCGACCCCAAGAATCCTTAAGAAGGTCCTTAACTTAGGGTTTAGGGTCTAGGATTTAGGGGTCGGGGCCCTGAAGCCTAAACCCCAAAGCTAAACCCGGAACCCTAAACCCCAAACCCTAAACCATGGAGTTTAGGGTTTGCGCAACTGCCTGTACCAAGGTATACTGAAGCCAGTTGTACCCAAAGGCCAAGAATCCAGAGAACGCCACATAGCGCCTCCGGTGCTGGGATTTGAAAAAAGGCTTTTAGGTTTCAGGTTTAGGGTTTGGGGTTCAGGGTTTAGGGTTCCGGGTGTGGGTTTAGGGTTTCGGGTTTCAGGTTTAGGGTGCAGGAAAAAGTGATTGGGGTCCACAGGGATCCTAAAGAAGGAATGGATCTCTGATTCCCTGCATAATCTCATACAGCAGCAGCCTTAGGCCATGCCCCCGTTCCCACTTAAAGATACTAAAACCCTATAAACTTCATAAATCCTAAACCCTATAAACCCTACACCCTCAAACCCTAAAGCTTACTATCTTCTTGGAGCTCAAAGGCTCAGCATTGAGAATGTTGAAAACCTTCGCTGAATCAAGACTTTTGGGGTTCACACTTGGGTTAGGATTTAGGGTATAGGATCTATAGGGTTCTAGGTTACAGAACGGGCAGAGTGTAGGGGCCCTCCATCAAAAGCAGGCCTCCCACACGGTAAAATAGCCCCATCAATCAAACACGGAGACCCTTCTACAACATCTTTGGCTACGTAGGAGGGCCTAACATTACCCAAAAACTCCCATGTAGTCGTGCCATTTTTTGCTTCGCACCATGTTTCTACTATTCCACCCCAGTTTGCTTCGAAGGAACCAAGTAGCAGCAGCTGCGGGAAAACATTAATTAAGCAATGCGCTCTAAGGTTTAGGGTTCAGCATATAAGTCTATAAGCTCCAGAACTACTCTTTACTTCGCGCCTTAAAGTCTACATATTCAACAGGTACATACATTGGACCACTAGGAACCCGAGGGTCCGTCCGTGCCACTAACTCCAAAGCCTAAACCCCAAAGCATGAACCCAACACCTTATAAACCCTACGAAGCCCCAAACCCTCAACCCAAAAGCAGTCAAGTCGCATGGCCCACGGGTTTCGGGACATGACCTCCCGGACGATCGTCCAGTCCGTCACCCAGTCCGTCTCAGCAGAAAAGTCCGGCCATGATGGGCCCGGGTGCCGGATGAAGGAAAAAGCAATCCTGTTTAGGGTTTAGGGTTTAGGGTTTAGGGTTGAGGGTCTGGGGTTAAGGCCGGCGGCTTGGGATTTAGGAGCTTGTTCCTCGTAAATAATGCTAGAAACGTTCCCGACCCCATCTAGCATGTATATAGCCACGGTCTCTTGGCAGGAATATTTACTGTTGAGGGGTGTAGGCGTGCTATGATTTAATCAGGCGGAGGTAACCAGCACGTACGGGAGGGAATCCAATAAGTAGTGGATGCGACTCAGATTGTTGGTAACTCTGCATCGCTGTCCAACAACTACACCGAGTCATTGTCCATCCCTTGTTACTCGGCTTACGCTTTTCCAGATTGCTAGTGTCCTTCGCTCCGGAGGAACTTAATAGGACGCCTCATCTCAAGAGATGTCCCATTAAAACAGAAAGTCCATACTCAAAACCTTCTCAGAAAGGTGAAAATCACCACAGCCTAGGTCCACAAGACTTTACACATGCGACAAGTCAGCACTACCCTTGCTGCTCCAGGCACCATTACTATGCTAACGCTGCAATCCGCCTGACACCAAAGCGCAGGAGGCTCAGCTGCACATTCAAGCCTTGAAAACCTGTACCCTCCTGGAAACTAACATGGAAACCCAAAAAGGGCCCTATAAAGACTACAGTCCTTTTAAAAAGGCGCTATATGAGTTTCCATGTAAGTTTGGGGGAGTGTATATCCACAAACAACATTCAACATACCCTAGAATCCCATAAGCCCAGTTACCTGTATGGTGGGTGACTCTTCGCTGGTTCCTACATAGAGGTAGCTTGCCTGCAACCTAGGAACCTATCATTTCAGTACCTGGGTTTCCAGGGAGAGCATTGTAGGTGCCTAAGTACCCAATAGCTTAGGTTATAGAGGTCTCTATGGAATCTAGGTTTATGCAAGCATGTACAGGACTAATTTAGCAGGACTAGCCCGGATTGTAATATTATATGGCCGTACCGAAAAATCAGATAGCCCGGCATAGCTGCTTGCGTGCTGGCGGGCCCTGCCTCTTTCCCCCCATCTTTCTGGTGGTCGGGCTGGGATGTTGAGAAAATATACTAAACATCAAACAGTATGTGAGCTATAATCTGGTACTTCAAACAGTATGTGAGCTATAATCTGAACTGCTAGTACCCCCATTAAAAACCCCCATACTACTCCCCTGCATAAACCCCTATCAAAGACTCTAGCTCATGTGAGGACTGGCAAGAGTTACGTAGAGCAAATCCTACAATCGGATTTTGCAGACTATGACAGAGATTGCGTAGAGATTGCTAGAGTTGCTAGAGCTTAGGAAATTACAGAGACGATACATAGATTACGAGGCTATAGATTACAGAGATTCGGTAGGCAATTCTGGGGGAGAATATGTGAATGCATGCAGGCGAGCGAGCGAAAGAGAGAGAGAGAGAGAGAGAGAGAGGAAGAGGGAGAGAGAGAGAGAGAGAGAAACAACCACACACAAGGGACCAAGTGCAAGGAAAAGGCGATCAACTTGGAATTCTCAAAAAGAATCTAGGAATCTAGGTAATTCTTGTGCAATGAAACACTAATGGTTTACAGGATAGCAACCACAAAATACACCTAAACCCTGATTTCTGAAATAAAATAGCTCCATAAACACAAACCCTACACAAACTATGCCCTAAAGCGCTTAAACCCTGAAAAAAACACCTAGATGGTACAAGCCTAAACACTATAACGTCTGCACCCTAAACACCCTCAACCCCATCCAACTTGGCCAAAGCTCATGGTTAGCCCTGCAGGGACGGCCATGTAGAAGGTGCTGTCTAGCGGGTTCCTGGCTTCATAGGTTTCTAGGATTTAGGGCTTCAGGTTAGCGGTAGGGGATCTTTTTTAGCTCAGCCATATGAGGAATAATGGGAAGTCAAATGGGAAAATGGAAAGGAAAGGGGTGTATGGAGTGATTTACAAGGTTTGGGGTCTAGGTAGGTATAGTGCGAAACACTAGTGGTGGCCCTTCTGTATCTATAATAGTAACTACAGTCAGAGGTTATAGGTTATGACCTGCTTTTAACTTGCGGGCTCTCCTACTTAGTTTAGGCTTTTGGGGATATGGGAGGCTTCAAAACACACAGCCCCAATCTGAAGTAGGATTTGGGATTCAGGGCTGCGAAATAGCAATGCTCCATGGCTAGACTCTATCAGGTTTGAACTGTCGTCAGACGCAGGTCTGCCATCAAAGAATAGTCTCGTATGGCTAAGCTGTGTTAGGCTGCAAGCACAGGGATGTGTCCTGCTGGGTTCCATACACCCTCAACCCTCAACCTGTTATCTTATACCGTTCTCTGGGGCCTCCCTGTCTAAGACCGTCCCACACCCTAAACCCTAAACAAGAGAGATCCTACAACCGAAAAGCCCGAAACCCAAGCCCCAAGCCCTCAAACCTTTAACCCTCAGCCCTTCAACCCTAAACCCTCTACCCAAAACCCCTAATACCCGAAATCCTATACCCTAAAGCCTCAAAACCCTAAACCCTAAAGCCCTAAAAACCCCCTATACCCTTAACCTTAAGCCGTGTTGTGTACACGCCTTCCATGACGAAGCCAAGTTTCAGCCTCAGGTTGGCTCCTAAAATTCCAGCCAGCACCTGAATCTGCGACATCTTACTTTAGGGCTTAGGGGTTTAGGGTTCCCTTTAGAAGGGATCTGGGGGGAAGGTAGCGATATATACCTCTATATACAAATATATACATATATATATATTATAGATATAGATATATACTGCTCTGAGAGGCTTAGGGTTGAGTTCTTACGGTTTCTCAGCGCCTGGAACTCCTAGGCGATTCGGGGCGTAGGGTGGTGTCGGGTTTGCTCCACCAACAGTATTCTGTAATAGGCAGGTTTGTGTGACTCTAGAACACTCCCAAGTACCTCATAAACACAAGTACCTAATTATTGGGTACATGGACCCTTGGGATTGTCAAGGGTTGTTAATGGAGTTTCATGGCTAACCTGCGATGATTCCAAGACCCGACATGAGCGTTTGGGATTGGCTTCTCTGAAGACCCCACGTGTCCCAAAACGGAGTACCTGAGATTGTTGGTAATAGTAATTGTCCAATTGTAGTACAGGTTAGGGGAAGCATATGGTTATGGAGTACTTGGCAACTTAAGGTTCATATGAACCAATGATTTGGGGCGAGCTCGTCATAATTTGTCAAAACCTGAGCTACAGTCTAGCTTTCTCTTCTTGGTCATGAATAAAGAGTAGTACGCAAACATTCTGTATTTGCACATTCATGGTACGTAGTACTTTCCTCCAAGCGTTATCACCAAACTTCCCAGTGGGGCAAGTCTGCTCAAGGCCAACTAGGGAGATTTAAGTGCGGCTATAAGCGCGCCATAAGTAGATACGAAGTCCCCTATGGATGTGTCATGCGGTGTGGAGGGTTCGCAGTGCATGCCGGATGTTGGAGGCTCCAACTGAAACATATGCACGCTTGGTAATGTGCACCCCTACCACGGCGCGGTAGTTCCTTGAGGCTGTCCTAAACCCCAAGTGGATCACTGGGCTTTGCAGTTCTGAGCTTGATTTCCGCCTAGATGTCCTGTTGAGAGGTCAGGGTGTAGGGTCTGTAGGGGAAGATTTTCTGCAAATCCAACTTTCAACTGCAGGTTTGTGTCTGTTCTTGCAGCTGCGCCGTGAACACGACACGGTATGAAAATGTCTATGCGATGCAGGTCAAATCGGTGTAGCTTAATGCAAAGTTGGTTTGACATTGGCTCACAGCCCATTATGTGACCTGTACAACCGCGAATACTATGGAGCAAAGGCAAAATCCAACAACCGAAGGGCCCTCACGCCCGATTTCGGTAAGAGAAGCCTTATTGGTTCTAAGCCCTAAGCCTAAACCAAAAACCCAGAGTGGGGGCCCTACAAATCTTAAACATATAACACTGTTTACATCTAAAAGAGCCCTATAACCTCTAAATGTATCGACCTAAACATATAGAAAAATCCTTAAGACCCTAAACAGAAATAGATCGCCATGTATATATCTATATCTATATGTGTATATATATGTATAAACATGCCAGCCCCAGCTAAGGTGCCATGTTCAACGCAGCGGCGCAAATGCTCCCAACCTCGCTCAAGATGCCCAAGGGAGTGGTTTCCTGGCTCAAGGTATAGGGTTTAGGATTTAGGGTTTGGGGTTTAGAGTTAGGGTTGAGGGTAAACCATAAAACCCTTTCCGAATAAAAGGGGCTACGGCTTCATATAGGGTAAGGGTTTAGGGTCTCGGGTTACATTGGGGTTTGGGGTTGAGCTTCTACATTCCCATACAATCCCTGTAAACCCCGCTAGAGGGACCTACAAGCCCTGATGAAGCTACGTTGACGGTTAATGGACACGATTTACTTTAGGGCTTAGGATTTAGGGTTGAGGGATACATTACTTCCAACTCTCATGGTAGGCCAAAAGCGTCGCTGGTTGTTAGTAAGAAAGAACGGTCTGGAAAAGAAAACGGAAAGTACCATACAGGGTTCAGAGCCAGGGTTCAGAGCTTTGGGAAAGGACAAGAAAATAGAAACCATGATATCGTTGGTATGCAGCCCAAGTGAGGGCGGGAATACTAGTGACTAGTGGATCTCAGGCCACACTCGAAGCTTTAAAAGGTCTAAATCTGCATTGATACCTCTGCTCCTAATTAGTTGAAGCTATTGATACCTCTGCTCCTTTGAAGCTACACACCAAGACCCTCCTAGTACCCTAATTTGGGGCTACAAGGCCCCTGATGGCGGGTACTCAGCTCGGCATCTGCAGGGTCTAGTCAGGGCGAGTTAGTTGCATTGGCCTCCAAACAATCGGATACAAGAACCGGGGCGTGAAGTGTAGAGACCCGGTACCCTGCAACTTTGAATCTGATACCCTTATTCCTACACCCTTCTGAAACCTTCCTATGGCTACAGTTACCTAAATAATGGGTTCTGGGTCCCAGATACCCTATAGTTTCATAGCCCAGTAACCCACTATTTAGGTAACTGGGAGCCCTAAGGCCTCATGAGCCAAAAAAAACTATCACCAGCCTGGTTTCCGCCATGTCTGAACCATGGGTTTCGCTTTTGACGTAGCTGACACATATGGTGCCGGCCACGCCAATCAGCATCAGGATCCACCTGGGCCACGGGTCAGGGTTTGAGCCCATTCCCTAAGGGTCCAAGGACCCAAATAATAGGGTTTTAGGGCCCAAATACTATAATATTATTGGTATTTGGGCTCTAAAGCCCTATTATTTGGGTCCTGGGACCCTTAGGGATTATTTTTAGATGTGGATCCCTAGGGTGAGAAGTTATGTTTTCTTGCGGTTCAGCGGCTAGAACCCTCAAGGATTTAGGAAAACAGACTCAAGGAGTTCCGGATGCTCGCCTTTTTGCGGCATGTATAGAAACTTGGCAGATCCTAAGCCCTAAGCCCCAAACCGTCAACCTTGCGCACCAAACATTCTCCAATCCCTAATTGAAATTCTTCAGCCCAATGGGCCCAAAGCGCTTCAAGCCCAAACCCAACACTCTAAGAAAACCGAAGCCCTAAGCTTTCACATCTCAACGCACGCGCCACCCTCCTCCAAATTGAATTTGAACCCCTGAAGAGCCCGACATTAAACAAGTTGTACGCGGGGATCCGTGTTTTTCTTGGGAAGGCACAATACTACCATAGATTGTGAACCCTAAGCCCTATAAACCTTAAAACCCACAACTGTTTAACCATAAGCCCTAAAACCTCAAACTCTAAACCGAAACCCTGAAACCCCTAAACCCCAAAGACTACATCCTAAACACAACGCGGTCCAAGTGGCTGAAGGCACGACAGTGCCGGTCGCTGTGCAAATGACCCCAGCGCCAGTTCCACTAGTGCCGTAGCCAAGGGCAAGCACGATCTGATTCCAACCAGAAGGAGGGGAGTGCGAGGGAGGGGAGTGCGCGGGTGGGGTTGGAACCCATAAAACCCTACACACACACACACACAATGAAGCGCCCGTAGTTCGGATGAGGAAACATGTAGCGGCCTATGGTTAGGACCTTAGGTGGATGGTGAAGGTTTCAGGTTCGAGGTACTTGGGGTTGAGGCTTTTAGTTTACCCTAGAACTCCTACATGCCTCACGCAGATACTCTTCGGTCTCGCTTTCGAACCAAAGCAGATAGGTGCAGAGCCCCATGGCTGGGCAAGTTCCTTGCGGCGAATCCTGCACCAGGGGCTTTCGGAGATGGATTTTGACGAGCTGCTGCGAAGCGGAGTCCCACAGAAGCTGGACACCCCTGCAAAGCCATGAAGTGAGACTGTGCGCGCCTGCGTCTTGTTTTGCGGCAAGGGCTGCAGCGAAGGACCCTTGCCCTTGCGATGCAACAATAACTTGATGACGCAAGCCGGAAGCAGAACCTATTGCGCCAGAACAGTTGTGGAGCTCAGCTGCGAAGGTGGACCTGCAAACCTTGCTCTGCTTCGTACTCACAAACTCGAGGATTTGAAATTGGTTCTCTCCAACGGCCATGCCTGTGATATCTCACAGCAAATGGGAGCGTTGAGAAATCCCAGTTTCGATGGATTTCTTAACAACATCCTGCGGGGTCTTGGGAGAAGGGTGGCGCCGCGGCGCCATCTGCGCATGGAGTATCAGCCGTGCCCGAAACCGTGTGGAAGATTAGAGTAAGCTTTAGCACCAGATTCAGGTTTCGAACCCAATCTCCCAGATCACGCCCTAAACCTGAAACCCTTATACTTGTCTGAGAACCCTTTGGGCTACATTAGAATATGTAAGCAAAGGCAAAGCACCTTTTCGGAAATTACTCAGTAAAGCTGCCATTTGAGTAGCACAAAAATATTCTTGGCATAAAATAGTCCTCTGGAAAGGGTGGATTATCTTACTCTACCTCAGGAACTATACCCTAAACCCTAAACCCTAAACTGTCATGGTGTATATACATATATATATATATATGTATGCGTGTGTATATATATAGATATGTATGTATATATTTTTTTTTGTTGCATCTCTCTCTCTCTCTCTCTCTTTCGTTCTTTTCTCTGTGTGCGTATATATGTATATATAAATATACATAAGAGACTACAGGTCAACCTAAGTCTTTTGAGCTGAGGTCAGGTGCGGTCCCTACGATTCGGGGGTTTGGGGTTTAGGGCGTTTCAGACTTGTATGCGTCCGCTCCAAACGATCTCACTGTTGTGGAGTGCTCGCACGCGGAGACCCAAAAACTAGTTGAAGGCCCATGGGACTGCGCAAGTCCAGATAACCGGGCCTATAACCCTACTTATGATGAGGGGGACGGTTTAGGGCTTCCCCCGTAAGGCCAGGCTGATGACAAGTAGGGTGATTAGCCTAGTTATACGTAGCCTCGTCGTCCCATGGACCTTCAAGCATAGGGAGATGTTGTTGCAAGATTTCCTCCATCCTCCATCCGCAGCAGCACACCCAGACCCAAAACCTAAACTCCCCTAAACCACTAAATCTGAAACTGTTGAACCCTGAAACCTTGAACCCTAGACCTTGAACCCCAAACCCTAAACCCTGAACCCTGAGCCCTAAGCCCTAAACACTATACCCTGAACCTCCAACCCCTTTAGTCCCCCTTAAGTAGATAGAATGTGGGGTATATGGGGATCCTATTATAATATGCCCAAAGCCATATTCTATCTACTTAAGGGGGACTATAAACCCCACACGAAAGCATTCCTGGCCTGATAATCAAGTTCACCGAAAGGCTCAGCATCGTTTGACTGAAATTATTCCTGGGCTTCTCCGGGCTTCAGGCTCAGTGCCCGCAGTTTAGGGTTTAGGGTTCAGGGTTTAGGGCTAGGGTTTAGGGTTCAGGGCTAGGGTTTAGGGTTTAGGTTTTAGGGTTTAGGGTTTCGGGTTCAGGGTTTAGGGCTCAGGGTTTAGGTCGTACAGTAACTACCGATAAGTACTTGTAATCTAACCCAGTGGCCTAGTGCAGTTTACCAAGTAGAAGCAGGGTTACACATCCAACTCTATACAATTAAACAAAGTTGCCTGAGTTTAGCTGGACACCTGCACACTATGAAGATCTCAGCGAACAGGCGTCCCTCCTCTCCGTCACTTTGCAAAAACCACGCTGTATGCATCGGTCAGAAACAAATTGTGTTGGGAGCGGGTAAGTCTATGCACTTTTTAGCGTGCACCCATCTTTGATCGTGTGCGCCCTAAACACTAAAGCCTAAGGTTTGGGGGCAAGGGTTCCAAAACCAAGGTCTACCTGATGGCAAAGGGGACTTGGTAAGAAGATTATGAAGTGGGATATTATTCCCCTAAGCGGGGTTAGTGTGCGCACGTGAGACTTAGCTTTCAAGTAGGGTTTAGGGTTTACGGCGCGTGCCGCGCTGCGTTGAGGCAGGCGCCCCTCCAAGCCATCAAGCGGTCTGATACAAGCCCTGCTTGATATCGTACTGCGAACCCCTGATCTATGCGGACTCGAAACTTCGTGGTTCCTATTTAAACGCTATTGCGGGAAGTGGTGTTGTAAATCAACGTCTGATCACTAAAGCTAATTTCCAAAAACGCTCCCAGGATTTATATCGCCCAATATAGGTACCACGGATAGACTCAGAGCCGTAGAGTAAAGGTTCAGGCACCCAATGGTTCCACACCCTTCTTTCTTCTAGCGTTGTGGGTTCCCTCGACGAAGCTGCACTTGAAGGCTTGTAGTTCTGTACTTGGACCCCTTTGGGACCTTAAACCCTACAAACCCTAAACCCCAAAACCTCATCCCTAAACCTTTGGGAAAGCTTGCACGAGGCTCAAGCCAATGTTGAGCGCAAACGCGACACTGAAGCAGAGGACAGCCATCCACTCCCTGGTGTTCGCAAGCCGTTTGACCTTGCCAAAGGGCAGTTTGGGCGCTGAACCCTTAACCCCAAATCCTTACACCCGATAGTCCCCCTTATAAATAGAACATGGCTTCGGGTATATTATCGCAAGATCCCCATATACCTCGAATTCTATCTACCTAAGGGGGACTATACACCCTAAACCCAAAACTCCAAAGCAGCAAGCCTTAAACCAAACCATTTCCAAAGGCTTAACATCACACAGACTGACATGGGATCCACACAAAACAGGTGATCTGAAGACTTTCGTCCTGTTTAGGTGACATTTCTGGATATTTCCCCGAATACACCATATAAAAACCTCAGTGGGCCCCATAATCACTTTATAACCCCAAGAGCCCCCAAAAGCCAAAATTTGAGAAACCTTCATACGCCCATTTCCCTGCTTGTTTGGGTAACCCTGCCTCGTAGTTCATACCAAGTGCCCTTCCGATGAACAGAAACAAGCAGAAGGCAACGAACGCCACGAGCTGCTGAATGGCAGTCATGAGAAAGCCAATTGGCACGCCCTTCCTTACCCCAAAGGGTCCATGTACCCAATAATTAGGTATTTGGGTTTTGGGTAATAGTAATTATAGTACAGGTTATAAGTATATCATTATTAAGTACTTGGTCCCTTAGGGTTACCGGCTTGGGGCTATGGACGTAGGGTTTCGGGTTCAAGGGTCCAAGAACCTCAAAGTCATATGTGTAGTTGTGAAATGTAGTTGTGAAAACCATGTTCTACAAAAGTCCCAGGTACTAAAACAACGATTGGGTGCTTGGGGCGGAGTATCTGGGCGGTTTGGGACTTAGGATTGGAAGGGTTCTAGGCGTCAAAGTTTAGGGGCAACTGCAAGCAGTTTGAGGCTTACTCGAGTGTGGCTTGTATTTGCGGCTTGCGCTCAGTGGCCGTTGAAAGAAGTGAGGTACGAAAAGCTTCCCAGCAGATGTGAAAACAGTCGTACTAACTGCTCGCTTCCTGCCTTGAGGCTCGGTTTGGGGAATTGTGAGATCAACATGATGTTTATTCTTCCCAGCGGCCTCCCTGGGGCGGCCTCCCTGGGATTTTCTCCGAAAGCTAGGAGGCAGCAAGCAAAAACACATCGAAGGTAGATAGAAGCAGCATGAACTGGTACACGGTATAACCCTGTACTTGTTCGCTTGAAAACTCTAGACCCTAACCGAACCAAGATAGAAGCCTGAAAATGTATAAACACTATTACGAGGTCTCTTTGTGGTAAAGGACTTTTTGGGGTTCTATATAGGGGCTATATAGGGATAATGGAAAAAGAAAATGGAAGCTACTATTTAGGGTTCAGCGGGGGGGATCGATAGAATAATCCATGTACTACCCGCACATATACCCCTATAATGATACCTACATTCACTTCCCCACTCCCCCCTAAGCACCAGTACAGAGCTGGTACGAAACAGCAAGCAGATTAGTAGTAGGATGTATCTGCATGCTCAGGACACTTAGTGACTGCTTGTATTTGGGGGCCTTGGAATCGTACCATTAAATGTCCCCTAGTGTGCCTTATAAAGGTTGACCCACTTGTATGCAGAGTTACAAGTCCATAGTAGTTACCATGTTCCATGAGCCTCCAAGTACTTGCTAGCTAGGGCTTAACGGCCGTTCAAACCCTGAACCCTAAACCCGCATCCCTTGAGCCTAAGTCAGCGTTTAACAGTAAACCCTTGAGCAAAAACGCTGATCACTAAACCTGACTCGTCCCATCCTAACGGGCCAGTTATGCCCATTGCTTCGGTCGCTACGGCACAGACACCACTCTCCCTTAAGCACCAGTAAAGTCTGCAAGTTGGAGCTCGGGGGACGAAGCTTCTAAACCTTTCGAAGACATTTTTTAAAGCATGCGCGCAGCTTACCTCGAAACGCTTGAACCCTAAACACGAAACCTTAAACTGGTTGAAGGATCTCGAGAGTTGAGTTGTTATCTAGTCCCCCTTAAGTAGATCGAATATGGGGTATATAGGGATCTTTTTATAATATACCCAAGAACCATATTCTATCTACTTAAGGGGCCCCTAAACCCTAAACCCGAAACCCTAAATAGTAGTTTCTATTTTCTTTTCCATTATCCCTATATAACCCCAACAGACCCCTAATATTCTATCTACTTAAGGGGGACTATAGAGTTGGTACTCAAAGGGTCCATGTACCCAATAATTAGGTACTTGGGTTTTGGGTGATAGTAAATAATAGTACAGGTTTTGGGTAAGTATATGATTGTTAGGTACTTGGACCCTTAGGGGTATAAACCTCCAGAATTCTAAACATCAAGCTACTTGCCAACTCCTCTGATCTTCTAGATAGTACCTTCCAACTGTCCTTTCAAAGGGGCCTGCCTATGTGGAGCTCCTGAGTTAGTCTGGGCGAGTTTCGTGACTTCATTGGATTCCAAGTCCTGAAAGCCCCCGCCCGTAAACACGCGGTTTAGGGTTTAGGGCCCTAAATATCAAGCCCTACCAGGACACCCCAGGTACCCTCAAATGTGGGCTATGTAGGTGCTACGGTGGATCATGATAG
Source organism: Symbiodinium pilosum (assembly GCA_905231905.1). NCBI lineage: Eukaryota > Dinophyceae > Suessiales > Symbiodiniaceae > Symbiodinium > Symbiodinium pilosum. Next base: position 8,569 of record CAJNIZ010006892.1, on the reverse strand, counting down.
CAGCAATAGAATTCCTGCATGACCCTAAGTACCTTCTGCCTTGGGAATTAGAGTACTATAGGGTCCAAGTACCTAATAATCATATACCTACCCAAAACCTGTACTATAATTGCTATTACCCAACACCCAAGTACCTAATTATTAGGTACATGGACTCTTTGGGGAAAGGTAATGCAGGATTTTACCCAGGGATGGCACTTGGACGTCCAGGCCTACAACGCTTTGACCCTGACTGCCAACTGGACTTCAACTCCTAGACCCTAAAACCTAAACTCCAAACCCTAGACCCCTAGATGATGATGGCTACGAAGCTGGGTTGTTGCCATAGGTGGAGAATTGGGGCCCAAACAAATGCCAGTCTGGATGATATGTGGTGCCTAAAACCCTTTTATTTGGGTACTTGGACGGTTATGGTGCGGCATATGGTTGAGGGTTTAGACATCAAAGGTTGATCCACTTCCTTTCAGTCAGGGCCGAAGCTCATTCCAGCGTCTGTATCTATAGGAATCTTCGACAGCACCGTCTTGACGTAGAGACTCCTCAGGCTGTGTGAACGTTCACGAGTCACTTAGCGCAACTAAACCAGAAGGAGTAGTAGAAACTTTTACTTAAACTTCTTTGAGGGAAACCTTAGATGCATACCCAATGCCTCCCGGCGCATAAAGCAGGGGTCTAAACCATGGCTTTGTTATGCCCCAAATGCATACTTTATGAACATGGATCTCAAAGAGAATAACATTGGCTCCCGAACGAGCGTTGAGTTTTTGGGGTTGGCAGGTATATTCTGCTGTCGCTCAAGCCTTGCACCCGGTCAAAACAGGTTTACGGAACAAGGCCATTAAACCAAAAAAACTGATCAATGATCAGGTTCTAGGGCATTTGTTTTGAGGGCTGAATTGCCCAGAAAGCCCAAAATCCCTTCATTAAATGCTACAGGGACCCCTAATATGATTCGGGGTATATTCCCTAATTGAAGGATATTGGGCTTTCTGGGCACACAAAACCTTGAAGGGATTGAACCCGACTCACTGAGTTGTTCCGACCAGCCAAGATCCGGCCTAGGGTAAAGGGTTGAAAACCAATGCCCCAAGTGATAGACAGGGGTCTGTATATCTGTTGCCGCTTGCTCTGATGCGCTCGGACTTTACCAACCAAAAACGCCACTTCAGAGGCAACTTTGAAACAGACCTTGTTGTCCACAAGGGACCCGGCTTACTCCATGTTGGTTATGGGGGGCGCAGAACCGAAATCATAAGACACACATGGCGCAGCTCTTTCCCCAACACCTGAATCCTCAAACTCGAACCGTTGCTAGTGGCTCATGTCTGGAACAATTGCATCTTCCTTTCACTATGCTCTGGTTTCGGTTTGTGCTCAATGCAAGCCGTACCTATTCCAGATGAAAGCCTGTAGGTCCTGCAACCCTACCCGGAGAGCCAACATCCCTTAAATACAGTTTTCCTGAATTGGGCTTCGTGGGTGTGAAAGTAGCCCAGGTTCATCCCAGTCTGCGCCCCAAAGAAGACCATAAGAATGGGTATCACCCCACCATCGGGCCAGCAAACCTCGCACAGTAGGAAGATTGTGATGGTTTGATGGGGCTTAGCAGGCATTAGGGGGAATGTGGAGCCCGGAAGTCACGTTTAAAAGGATTGCGGGCTTGTCGGGAAGCAAGAGCTAGACACAGCTGTAACTTGCGTCATTCCCCCGTACAGCAACAGCTACCACAATGTAGGGGCTGTAACAGCCTCTCACTAAAGCCCCTCAAAAGGTAGTTACTGGGAGGGGAACTGCGACAGCAGTGTAGCTGTAAGCCTACCATGCCGACACCCTGGAGCACGGATCTCGTTGCACACCACCACTCTGCTTCTGCAGTTTAGAGTGGGACCCTATAACAGTTACTTCAAAACGAAGTGTGTGTGTATATATATATATATATGTGTGTGTGTGTACAGAGCAACATCCAAGTTTAGGTTGAGGGTTGGGGAGAAGGTGTTCCGCGTGGGGGTTTCACCCCGCCAAAAAAGAGCGGAAGGCTCTCTCCAGTTTGGGAAGGGTTATTGGTACGGAAAAGGAGATTGTTTACGGATTGGTTCATGAATCTTATAATTTTGGAGTTGCACAGAGGCTTCAGAACGCACAGGGCCTAAGGTTTTAGGATCGCGGTACTCAGAAGCATCAATCCTAGAGTCCGCTGAAGTAATCAGCTCCCCCCAACCAGATACCTCTCCACCCCCGTAGTAATGAACAATCCCTAAACAGTTTACGGTTTTTGGGTATGGGCTTGGAGCGAAGGATCCAACTCAGCACCCCCCAAAAGTGAGAACCTGCCCCACGTGTCGGGTTTAGGGCTTAAGTGAGGCCCAGGCCATGTAAACCTGGACCCAGCCCTGAACCCTATAGACAGTGGACCCTCAGCCCTGCACCACAGGCCCTAGACTTCAGCACAACCCCTCAAACACGAGGGTCCGAAGGACTTTAATTGAGGCGCATACCCTGCCTCATACTCGGATCCCTGGAAGGGCTTCAGATACCCACTCTTTACGCAGACCCCTCCCCCTAATGTTGACCCACCCCCGCCTCCCTTAACATGACATAATTTCAACAAAGTATTGTAAGGCAGAACGGGAGTTTAGGTTTTTAGGGTTGGGGCTTCCCTCCCCCCCAACTTTTGAACACCGTACTTCACGACAGCAGGCGTAAAGCAGGCCGCCGACCCCCAAGGCCGCCAAGGATGGGGAGCCTCTGGAAGGTCCAAGGTTTGCGGGTTAGGGTTTGGGGTTAGGGTTTAAGGCTGAAGGGTTCAGGGTTTAGGGTTAGGGTTTTGGGTGATCATAGGGTTGTAGGCGGGTGGAAGCTACTATGTCCCTAAGGGTCCAAGGACTCAAATAATTGGGCTTGAGGTCCCAAATCCGGGCCCCATTATTTGAGTCCCTTTAGGGTAGGGTGTAGGGTTTAGGGTTAAGCTTTCAGGGTGGTACTTAGGTGCTTTTAAGGTCTGGGGGCACGGCTAGGAGTCCTCAACCCCAAGCCCTGGAACCCTCAACTCTAAGCTCGAACCCAAAGGCTCCATGTAGCTAGTTTAGGGGTTTGGATTCAGGGTATGCTTAGGGCTCAAAGGGATTCCTATATAACTACTTTAGAGCCCGAGAATATACCATATAGCTACATGAGCCATTGTCTAAACTCCTAGTATCCCCCTTAATAACCCCTATAGTAGCCCCCTATACAATCCCCCATATAACCCCCCCCCTTAAGGAATTTAGACTATAGTACACATGGAGCCTGTGGGTGACCCCCTAAGCCTCGAGCTCGTAGCCCTAGAGCTTACATGCTTACCGAGCTGGGGGTTTAGGGGCTAGGGGCGGATGCCCCTGTTGTAGGAAGGCACGTTACGACACCTAGGATTTAGGAATTGGAGTTTCCAGTCCAAACATGATCCTGAATAAGTCTTTAGATGAATATCAGCCACACATTGGAAACATGCAGACCTGGATGATGTAGGGATTTGGATGCTGTTCCAATTTCCAGTATGGATGCCCCAGCATGCTCGCCTGAGTTTTTCAACCCCTCGCAAACAAACCCTCATGCGGCCCTTAGTGCTGCTACAAACGGCGTGGTCTTAGCAAGGCATCTATATGGGGTTTTGGCGGGCCTGGACCACTTCAGAGGATGTACTGTATCACCTGACTATGACTGAATTTCCCTACCTAGGTTCTGCTTAACTGGAATAACCTTTGGTCATACGGCTTGTATTGTAACTGCATGCGTGCCAGTCGTAATACCCCCTCCTGTGAGCCTCCCAAACTTCCAAACCGCATACAGCCCAACCCAGGCCTAATCACAAGCTAAGCCGTAAACACTGACCAAACATACAACCTAAGCCCACAATCCTAAAATCTAGGCACACGTAAAAGACCCTATAGCTTGACACCCAAAGACCCCAAACTCCAAAATCCTCGAACCCAACCCAATGCAGAAGCCCGTACCACACACCCCGCTACCCCCAAAACTCAACAACGCAATGCAATCTAATTAGGGCACATGTATCCTAGACGTTGCATAACGTGATTGGGATAGTCGCCTCCCCTCATAATCAACTCCCCGCCCTCCAACCACAAATACTCTCAAGATAGTACCATCGTATCTCTCATGTTGAAAGGGTTTTGGGCGCATTTTCCGCAGAAAACCCTAAACGCAAAACTTCTGGGGGATGTGGAGCATTGAGCCCTGAGCCCCTAACATGGTAGCTGGCACTCCGTATATTCCAGTGTATCCTATAAACCCTGTATACCCAAAGGGTCCAAGGACCCAAATATTAGGGTTTTAGGTCCATTCGGAGTAAAGTTGAGTCCTTGGACCCTTAGGGATATACGCCCCCATATCCCTTTACATACCTGCCCTACACCCTAAGCCCACCCGAAGCCCAAAGCCTTGCGCCAATGTTTGTGCCGTCACCTAGGGAATTCTCAAAATGGGGCCCTTTAAGGGCCCGCCCTGCAGGTTACGCGGTGTACGGTTTAAGGTTTCAGGACCTCGTAACTATACTTACCACTGGGTGCTTGTAGGTTGCCCAGCTCCAAGTCGAAGTGGACCTACTTAGTAGGTTGATGAACATGGGAGGTAAAAGCGGATTTGTGCTCTGAGTAGACTCACGCAAAGAGGCTGTCAAAACTAGTTGTTGCAGGGTTGACAACCTCATCCGAGAACTCAACCATGAATCTGGGGCTGGTGGTCTCTCCCCACGGCGGGCCCTAGAGTCTATGAACATACACTACATCACCTATGTGGCGACCATAAGCAGCCCCAGCCTCAAGTAGAAAACAAGTGCCTATATAGGGATTATAAGGTATATGTTGGGGTTATTTAGGGATTATAAGGTATATATTGGGGTTATATAGGGATTATAAGGTATATGTTGGGGTTATATTGGGATAATGGAAAATGAAATGGAAACTACTATTTAGGGTGTAGGGCTTATAAAAGACAAGCAACACAAACCCATCCCAGGAGCCTCACGTGCATGTGTGTCATAGACCCCACGGCGTGAAAACTACAAAGCCTTTTCAATGACTCAAACTCTGACCCATACATCCCAAAAAAGCTTTACGCCTCCCTAAGCCCTGCTCAGACCTTGAACCACCTTAAGGGCCTTAAGCCCTAAAACCCAGATGATCCTTATAGTTCCCCTTAAGTAGATAGAATATGGGGTATATGGGATTCTTATTAGAATAGACCCAAAGCCATATTCTATCTACTTAAGGGGGCCCCTGAACCCTAAACCCTAAATGGTAGTTTCCATTTTCTTTTCCATTATCCCAATATAACCCCGATATAAGCCCTAAAACCCAAATGATCCTTACTCTGAAAACTCCCAAGTCACTACTGCTGCCGGTGCCCTGGCGGACGCCGCCAGGGCCGCAGCCAAGCAAACCAGGCGCCGGTGTTTCGAAGGAGGAGCCATGGTATGGCTCTCTGAAGTTGTACTTTGTCAACTTGGGGGCTTAGGGCTTGAGGCTTAGGGTTTAGGGTTTAGGGTTTAAGGATTATGGTTTAGGGTTTAAGGTTTAGGGTTTAGAATGGAAATGGAAAAATGGAGCTGGGGTTCATGGGGTCTGGGCTCAGAAGACTTAGAAAGAAGTTTACATATGGAGTTGTAAGTCCATCGCTTGGGCTTCTTCTAGCCCTAAGTCTCCTGACGGCTGTAGTAACCCTAAGGGTCCAAGTACCAAATAATCATATACTTAGGTCCCTTCAAAGGGAGTATATAGGGCTATCTAGGGTTTGGGGCTTAGGGTTTAGGGTTTGGGGTCCAAGTACCTAATAAT
>CAJNIZ010006891.1:227046-245409 GCA_905231905.1 Symbiodinium pilosum | reverse complement strand
AGACTTGCACATGCAAAGGTTTTTGTTTGCATGGAGCCGGTCTGTCCAGCCTTTTCCTTAGGGAGAGGCTGGAAAATTTAGCCGTGCAATTGCAGTGCGCGCGCGCTGAAATTTTGTGGCCAATTTTTCGGGATGTTACCTTTTCCTCCGTAATATCTGCGAATATGAGTGAAACCTCCTTGCTGCAGGATACTTGGGAAACCTTTGCAGTCCTCTTTTGCCAAGGAAGTGACTTTTGTGAAATTTTGCAAAAAAACCTGGCTTGTAAAAGCCTCGAAGCGTCGCAGACGCAGGTAGAGCAGGACCTTCGTAAGCTTCAACGGGCTTTAGGCGCAGGTGGTTCACCAAGAAAAACAAGCCATATCAGCCCACCCAGTACTTGAACCCAAAATTATGGCCCGATTCTGAGGTAAATGTGTTGTCGGCAAGCCCAGGGCCCATGAAAGCAAACCTCACAATCCTACGTTTGCACCTTAAGCCCTGATAAGCAACCCCAAAAATGCGGTTTAGGATTTAGGCTTAAGAGTTAGCGTTTAGGGTTTAGTGGACCTTCGCCAACCAGCAATGTTCAGAATTGCAGCAGTCAATAAAGGTTTCACGCTATTACTTCTAGCAAGCTAAGAACGCTTTTCAGGGTTTAGGTTAAGATCGAGCGTTTTCGGTTTAGTGGACCTTGCCAGCCAGCAATGTTCAAAATTGCAGCAGTCAAAAAAGGCTTCACGCTATTATTTTTAGCAACCCCAAAAACGCTGTTCAGGGTTTAGGGTTAAGATCTAGCGTTTAGAGTTTAGTGGACCTTCGCTAACCAGCAATGTTCAGAATTTAGAGCAGTCAATAAAGGCTTCACGCTATTACCTATGAAAACTCCTGTTCTCAATACTGAACTCCAGTTCTGAGCATTGTCCCTTTCTCGGAATCTTCCTACAAACTCACATGGAAACCCATACAGCCCCCTTTCAAAGGAGAGTAATCTACAAAGGACCCCCTTTTTAAGTTTCTTGGTTTGGGGGCGGCTGCCTCTGCAACGCGCCCAAGACTTCCGCGCCGGCCTTGCCACGTAACTTCCCGCATGGCAGCGGGGGATGCTGCAATGTGGGTGCAGGCTGCCAAAAACTTGTAGCTTCAGTGATTCGAATCTGTGGGATCTAACAGGATTTCAGGCTACACGCAGTTGATGCAGTTGGGTTGAGGCTGCAGCCCGGTGTTGCATTGTCAGTCTGATGCTGGACAACGTTCAGAGCCTCTGGAATCAGGGCTGGGGCTGCTCAGGCATACAAGACCAGCACGGTCATGCGCCAGTAAAACTGCTGAAGGTTGATCAGGTCTGACTGTGAACTTTCACACATGGAAACCCTCAACCCCAATCGTCGTAACTCAACCCGAACTCCCAAACCCTAATTAGACTCAACATCAACGATACTACAAAACCCAAACCTGTAAGTCCAACATACACAGAAGAACCCTGGTAGCCTTGGCTGAGTTCACACGGAAGCTCCTCTGCAGAGGCCGAGCTGATGCCCGTAGCAGGCGCCGAATCGGTAAACCTCCACATGCTTAATCTAGGTTTTATTGGAATATCCATGTCATTGTCAGGGACTGTAGAATACTGCAGGTTATGACTTGGAACGTACTACGATGCAGGGATCGTTGCCGGCGTCTCTCATAAGAGGCAGACTGAAGTCCCAAAAGCCATGCAGAATGGATACTGAAGCGTACAGTATACATGGTAAAACAGTTTCAAGCTTACGGTCTAGCCTGTGGCTGCAGAAGTCATGGTAACCTCTAAGCGCAAGAAACGATGCAAACAGTGATGCGTTCAAGAGGGCTTGTATGCTTACAGCGCAAGCCCAGTTGCTTGCTTATCGCGCAGGGTCTTGTCAGTTGTATAAAACCCTTAACTGTATATAGAAGTGTTACAGAACAAAAAACAGAACACTGCTTGGCAAGTGCTTGTATCATGCCATACTGCACGGTTCACATGTTCTAGAACGGTAGCACCACTCTCTCAAACTCTGATTTCGATGCTACCTGAAAGTTCCAGAAAAAAAAAAAAAAAAAACGAATATCGGGAGTCTTCTTGAAAATCATTAAGTGTTTTTTGGGGTCCCTACCACGGGAGTCAGTTGTTATACTTGGGCACCTATGCTGGCCCGCTTTGGAATAATTAACACTTCTGCAGGCTGAGTTCGGTTCGGCATGCCCTCATTCATTGACATCTGCTACAGCAGACATATGATACAACCTTAGGAGACATGACTAGAACTATCCATCGTCCGTGTGGAGCGGGGTTCGGAGGAGGCAGTCCTATGATAAGGGGCCCAAAAAGGACCCCGAAACCCTAAACATCTTTCACACCCCCACCCCCTTATATAAGCCTCGACATGAGCTCTTCGACTTTTTATCAGTCAGACCTTTGTAGCGCACGCCTGCTTCACAATCTGGGTGGCTTGCGCAACTCTGGAAACGACCCCAAGCCCACATCAGCTTGCATAATCGCAATTGTACTAGGAACCTTGGGTTTTTGGCTTTGAAACAGCATTGGTGAGTTGTTCTTGCCCGGGCGAACTGATGAAGTTTCTCAATTTGGCTGTCAGTGTTCTCGATTGGGAAGCTGCAAGCAAGGAAGAATGGGGTGGGGATGTTTGGAGGGCAAAAGATTACACTCTCTTGCCATGCCTCCAGCGCGAAGCTTGCACATCCTGGCCAGATTGCAGCAAACAGGCTGCCAGGCTTTGTTTGCCGAAGTTGAGGGTTTAGGGTCAGCGGTTGGATTTTGAAACTTTCAGCTTGTCTCTGGGACTCTTACGTGCTGCATGTGATGAAACACGCTTGCTGACCGGGCTGTCAACGTTCGGGGCTTGATCATGAGTCCGATCATAAGCCACAAGGCCACACAAGCTGGTTTTGTCAAGCACTTCTCAGTGTATCATGTCAAAACACCTCGAAAACACTGTGCCCTCTAGGCTACAATCCCACAACGTTTCCAAGGTTGAGTTTGTACGTGTTTCTGGTCTGCTATCGGACTGCAATTCATGCATTCAAGTAGGGTTTAGGGTTCGTTCAGTTTCAGGCATTGATTCACCCACTCTTGCACCGCTACGCCAGATCTGAGATGCTACATTGCTGGGTGCGACCTTTCGAAGATGAAGCCTGCCCGAGCCTCGGACCCAAATCGTTGAAAGCAGCTCCCACCTTCCATGCTTGGCCTGAGATCTTGGCCGACTACCTCATGATGTATGAGAGTGCAAGTGGAATTCAAGAAACCTTTCACTTCAGAATTCAGACATCCGTAAGCCGTAAAGCGAACTTCCCTGAAACTTGTGCTAAATCATGTGCCATGAAATCGGTACTGCGCTGAAAGCCCAGATGCCAGGTGCCGAAAGCGATCGGTAATGCGCTGAAAGCCCGGATGCCAGGTGCCGAAAGCGTACCCTATGGACAACTTTGCCAGTTATTCTACCACCAGCCGTGCTTCACACCTAGCAATACAACACTACGCCCCAACACCTACAAGCCCTAAACGGGTCCTTGCCATAAATTCACGGGGCGCCATTGGAGGGCGCCGAAGCCGCAACCGCCCCACCCCCGCGTTCTCAAGCCTGGACAAAATTTCGGCTGTCCATTCTGCATTTGCTCACAGTTCATAATAATGGGCTACCTTACTTGAGGGTTTAATGGACACGCGGGCTCAAGTTGCAGCTTTTGGTTGAAAGGGTTGGTTTTGCATTGCAGTAATGCCACTCGAAGCCGCAGCAATTCGGAGCACGGCTTGGGGCACTCGTGCCACGCGTAGCCCCCTCACGTAGACCACTTGCTACAAAATCTTGTTTTTTGAGCGCGGCGCCCCACATTTGCTGTTGCTTGTTTGTTTTTTTTCCACTGTGCGCTTTGAGGGACGAAAAGCATGTGGCTACTCATGCTTTTGGCCGAAGTTTCTGGGGTGGCAGGCTGGCACTATGTCACTATGATCGTTTGGCTTGACGAACTTTATGAGGCTTCTATGCTATGGACGGGGCTTGCCATCAGTGAGTCCAAGTGTTGTACGACTTTCCAGGAACAGCCCTGCAACATGAGGACTCCACTGAATCATGAGTTAGGGTTTAAATTGGAACATACGCGCGACTGCATGCTGCATTCGATCGCCAACAGGGCATGCATACCCAACCATTTCTGGAGTGTACATCAAGTCAGCAAAGCACGCATGCTTCACTGGTGGGAACCCAGGGATAGGTGAAAGATGCTGAAAGGACCCTAACCCTACTCATAGCTACCGTGCAACCTCCAAGTAACCCACGTCGAAGCCAGACCGTTGATCCAACCCCTTTACCCCAACACCCGGTTCTGTCTAAAGTTACAAGCTTTCAGGTTTAAAAGTTAAGGGTTGTTGCTCTGCCCGGAGTTCTGAGCCCCAACCTCTCCGCCCAAATCAGGCTCAACCCCCTGACTAGGAATCTGGATGTCACCAAATCACCTACGTACTCCTACTACAGAGTATGCGAGCCACGTATGAAAGACTCCCTCGTTCTCGCTGTAACAGGGCGTGACACTTATTCAATTCCAACTCCCATACACTGCACTCTCAATCCTCATCCCTTGTCCCTGGGAACGAACAAAGCATTCGGCTCCACAAGCAATCTTTTCCAAAGATCCCAAATCCTCAAACCCGAAGCTAATCCCCCCATCAAGACTCCATCCCCCTACCCTCCGACACACCAACATGCAAGCTCAAAATGGGCTGCAAAGGCAATTGCCCTTCAAAGAAGTTTAACTACATTGAGAAAATGTTGTGTTGGGGGTGTTGTCAAGTGTCAGGGCAGCCTGGCCTGAGCCTTGCGTCCAGCAGCCATAAGCGCTTCTCGGAGATCTCCTTACCCAACACCGCCCCCCCCCCCCAACTGCGCCAAAGCTGGAATCAAGAAGCAGGCTGTTGCAGCTTCAGGGTCTGAGATTGAAAGTTTACAGCTTATAGGGCTCGTCGGCTGAAGACTGAGCAAACTCGAAATGCTGTGCATTGCAGACGAGAAGAATGAAGATGCTGAGTCCATGGCACCCACACCCTACCACCTTGCGCCTCCTTCCCCAAGAAATTAATCAATGCACCCGCAGCGCCACAACCAGGTACTTAAGATATGTATTGAGAAGGGGAGGGGGGGGTTTTTTATGGTTAGGGAGGGGGTGAGACAGCCGCTTCCGCGGCATAAGCTTCTGAGGGCCCATTTTCCCAGTCTGCTCCTGCGCGCTTAATGCCTGCCAGGCGGTGTAGGTCCCAGATAATAAAAGGGTGTTCGAAATAGTAGCTAAATTGTGCTATACCTGCCACACCAAAGCCAGCCATCGCAAAAGCCCGAAAGCTCCCTATAAGACACTGCCAGGTCTCCACAGGAAGCCCCAGGCGTGCAGAGCTGTAAGTGATCTTGTCGGGACCCACCTCCCGCATTGCAACGTAAAAGCTACAAATACTTGCTGATGCTAACTGGGCAGCCAGGAACGGGTATTAGAACCGTTATTACTATGAGGACTACATAGGGTCTAGGGGCAACTCCAAGGATCCATTCGCCCGTTCCCCGCGAAGCATGCGTAACAGTACTGGATGCCATCCTCCAATGCGACGTGTTGCTGGCAATGCAGAGCGCCCTACGGTCCATGAAGCCTAGCTGCAGGGCTGGAACTATCGCTGTGCCGCCGCACAAAGTTGGGATCTACTTAATAACCACTATACACCCAATGACACCTTACAAGCCCAACAGGCAGGCATACCTCCGACCCAAACCAAGAAAACGTCGCTTTACTTTCTGTAGCTGGAACGTCTGAGCTGACAGGGAACATCATTTCCATGCTGGATGTGGGCTATCCCTACGACCTACGGATAAACAGGGATTCGGACGGATCACAGGGGCAGGCGGAATCTGAAAAAGCCACATGACTTCTGTGATTGATATTGCACATCCTGAGCCTGTTTGCGCCTCTGTTGGGTCAGGGTAGCCCTGCCGAATGTGTGTAGAATGCAGAATTGCGACCCCAAACTTTAGCATTTGCTATACCGGATGTTTCGTTGTTAGTCCTACGAACCCTACCCCGTACATCCTCGTAATTGACTCTGCGAGACGAACTCAAAACCGAAATTCCTAAACTTATGTCGCACCCAGGTTGAAGGGTGTACCTGGTTCTGGTGGTTTTAGGACTGTACAGCCTTCAGTTCAAGAACGTCTGTAAGGGGATCCTGGAAGTGTCCGCGCCTGTCTTTCCTGCATCTCGATCACCAGTCCTATTGCCTTAACTTGAGGGTGGGTCGAAGTCAAGAGGAGTTTAATTCGAGGGTTTATCCCTGTAATTTGAGTGGTGCGCGTGGGAGTTGAACCGGATTGGGCGGGGGGGGGGGAGTCGGGTTTTCGCCCTTCTGGGTGGGATCAAAGCGTTGCTTTCCATCATGTTGTGCTTTGGCAGCGCGATGCATTTGTGATCCTGCCTCAAATGCTAGCTGGATTTGCAGGACCTTGAACCTCTTCATTGCTGGATGTGCTCTTCAGCCTGCTTTGCAAGCAGAACTCTTCTGTGGCAAATGCAAGAATTGGGAGTCCCCCTTTTACAAGCACCCTAGCACAATTGAGCCCTATCTGACCGAACAAATTCCGAGCAATGATCTGTGCCTCGAAATGCGCGGGTGAGCTTTTTCCTCATCCGCTGTATGCCAGGCAGTGAATTGAAAATTCAACCTTGACTTATAGTGGGTCTCCTCAACTTGGATCCTGAATCGGACCTCGTCAAAGAGTCCTTGGATGCCCTTCCGTAACACAGCAGCAGCACGCGGCCATATTACTTACCTTGTACCCTGAACCCGAATCCCGCACTCCGGGACTATGAATCCTGGACTAAATCCCTTAGCCAGTGTGGCCCAGAGGCGCGCTCCCACTGTTTCGCAGCAGACACAGCTCGCACTGTGGCATTGTAGGTGAAAATGTTGGCTTCGCAGCGGCACTGTCCTGATCTCGGAGCAGTGCCAAACAAATGAATGTGGGAGTGTTAAGACCCCTTTTTTGCATCAAGCTTGCTGTTGCGATCCCATACATGAATCCAAGACCCTCTGGAACGTTATGAACAGTGTAATTCATAAATGCTGCTGAGGGGTGGTTGGTTCCAGAGTCTGCACATTCTTAGGCTAGGGAGTTGTCGCATATTACTTTGGCTTCAATATGTGTATGTAGGTCTCATCTGGGCATGTTTTGCTATTCAGGTTTCCGTGGCAGAGAAGAGGTCAGCTTTCAAAACCAGAGGAACAACCCTGCAAGAAGTACACGAACACCCCAGTTTTTCAAAATGTGGGCATTTCTGCCGCTTTAAGACTCATGATTGGCACGACAATAGTTTGCACTACGAGGTTTGATAATTACAGGAAGCCCAAAGCTCCCATGAAACTTCCCCAAAAAACTAGGCACACAAAGCCTGGAGCGCGCAGCTTTCTTCAGTCCGCAGTTGACTCTCGGCTGAGCGGTGCAGGCATGGGCCAACTTTAGACCCTCATCCTAAACCCCTATAAGCCATGAACGCTTCCTACAATCAGCCGGAACTGGCATTCTCTGCGGCCTCATGCGGCAGCAGCCGTGCGATTCTGTCATGTCCCTGAGCAATTGCGAGCTCACCTTGCTTGGATCTTTGTGTATACTCAGTGGTTGGTAGTAGGGGATCAAGGAATGGAAGCAAAAATGCAAACGACCATCTTATCTTGGGGATTAGATGTAAGGGCTACCTAGGATCATTCCTCCATTGCACTAACACTCAGCAAGTATAGGGCTTTCGGAAGTGACCATGGTCTGCAAGTGGAATCTATTTCCAAAATTTTTCAAACACGCAAATAGGACGGCCATGTAGCATCTTGTATCTTTGGGAACCCATTGCCATGAACCCTTGAAATTCAACGCTTACATTCGCCATCGGGCTAGTTTCACTAAAAGAAGACCCCCAGTATTCCCTTGAGAAGAGACCGCAACAACGGACCTATGACTACATGACTTCGAGAAGCTTCCGGTGTGTAGGAGGCAGGTTTGAGGGGTGGCTGTTTGATTAAGGGCATTTCCAGAAATAGGGCCCGGGATAGTTTCAATTTCATATTGACCCCAAATTATGCACTCATATTTGACGTTGAAGGCCTTGGGCCAGAAACGTCCCAGTTGAATGTGTCTTGAATTCCCGGGGTGCTCTTTTCTGGGGATCGCTAACCACGTTAAGGATGGTCCTGCTTTGGGCAATAAATAGACTGTAAGACAATCATGGTTGCTCCTCTTCGGGGGCGTCTTTCAAGTCATTTGAAGAGCTGTTTTTCTGCCAAACCCTGGTAGAGACCGTTGGTTTCAGCCCTTTCTTTGTTTACAGTGTATGGTTCAAGTGCAAGTAGATTCTTAGAGGACCCCAAATAAAACGGATCCCCTGAGAAGGACTCCTGCCAATAAGATGTTTCAGGGAACCCAGTGTTTCAAAGGTATATCCCACTTGGCGGGCCTGGGCGATCCACCTGAAAAACGAAAAGGATTCAGGGGCAAACGTTGTTCAACAATTTCAACAGCATCAAACGGCGCAGCAACAAAGCCTCGCCTAATTTGTGGCCTCCAAAAAGAAACCAGAAAATGCAGCTGGCAATTCGACTCAACGAGGCGCATGGGGTGGAGCCTTGTCCGCCAACCAACGACGCATCAGCTCGCGCTCCGAGGAGCACCTGAACGATGTCGAGGTGGCCTCGGCAAGTCACCATCGGGCCACTCCCCACACAACAGATCACAACAGCAGCCCAAGAAAGCCCTGTTTTTTGCTAGTGCCAAGGAACGATGGTCCAAATCATGCATCTCTAAGGCAGTTATGCAAGGCACGGGCTGCTGAAGGATGAAACTTGTATACGGTCATCTCAAGACTAGGGATCGCGCCTCTACCCCCAATCCACATTCTGAGGATGCCTACAAACAGGGCCTCGCGAATTTTGGAGACAACCCCATGTTATGGGCCTTGGCTTTGAACCGCCCAATCCCAATCCCAAAGCAGAAGCATCTGACAACCGCAGCCCTGGACACAAGCAGGCGGAACGCCTGCACTTCAAAACCACCAGCCCGCAGTAGGAAAACCAAAGCCATGGGTCCGTGTGGGGTTCCTCTGTGTAACTCAGATTCGTCTACTTTGCTTGTAAGAGGGACTCCTAGTCTGACAGGATCCCAAGGCAAAGTTTGAAAGCTTTGTTGATCAAAGCGATGTGGGAGCTCCCTTTGAAAGGTCCCACACTCGATCTAGGCATCAGGCCTAAGAACAGCCCAAAACACCATGAACCTTGAACACAGACCCTGAAGCCCTGATATCCAGAACCCTATAGCAACTTTTATGAAAACGTAGCCAATGCCAATATCGTCTCCTGCGCTGCATGGAGAACGGACCACCTTTAGCACCACCGCTGCTCATGATTGCTTAGTTTGGGGACTCAAGAAAGGCCGTTCACCCTCACAACTCCCCGGTTTCAGGTCCTCGCCTTTGCATGCCGCCAAGCAGAGGGGAGAGTCTCCTCCATGGGCTTGAGGCGCTGGACGTAGAGGTGGAGGAATGGGGTGATGGTTCTTTGGGGGCCATATAAACATCAGCAAGCTGAAGAAGAACATCAGGTTCATCCCAAGGAGCTCTATGCTTGAGACACCACTTTCAGGTTTGAAATCTTCGAGGCATGACTCAGATCCTTGGGTTCATTGCCGAGCAACCAGGGCCTCTACTGCCTCTACTCAACATGAAAAAGCTGCTCAGTGAAGTTCTGAAAAGGCTTTCTGGGGTCATCATTGATTGGATGTAGGGATTGTATCGAATGCCTCTTCCCCTTGTATAAACGGGTGCCTACCAAGCTTCCATGCAAAAAGCGGGCTCAAACTGAGCATGACAAGCTTGGACAACAAGCAGCGAATGACGTTGAAACGCCTTTTCTCACGGTTGTATTGTCCATATAAGGTTCACTCAAACTATCGCCCAAGACCAGAAACAACATGACATATTGTTTGCGCACATGTCCGTATTCCTGAGGAACAGGCGAACAAGACTGCTTTGAACCAAAATCAAATCTGGAACTCAGGATCGGGGACATCGCATTTTCTCCCCGCTTCCATTTCTTCAGGGTACTTGCCGTTTTCCTGGAGCCTGTAACGTAGCTCAGTCCTTCCTGGTGCTGCCTCGTAAAAACCACAGCACTGTCTACGCATGACCCAGCACAACTGGATTCTGATGCCATCAGGATTTCACGCAGCTCGGAATTCCTGTCGGGCAGCGCTTCTTGTAAGAGTTTTCGTATTTGGGGGTGCATGAGTGTAACCTGCATTGCTCTCCTGCAGTTTGCTTTTGAATCCTGATTCGACAGGAACACCTCAAGAGTCAGCTCCACAGAAGACTCAAGGGGTTGGTGAAGCCCCACGCACGCTGGATCGACTCAAGCCTAGACCTTGCAGCCTAAGCTGCAAACATCCGAAACAATAGGACCCTGACACGCATACCCCATGAGCCCTCACCCTGAACCCCTGATCCCAGCTCCTCGACTGAGCTGGTCCTTCGCAGCGCGTGCCTGAGGAAGGATGATTTTGGAAAGGAGCTCTGGGGGAGGCGTAAGCAGGGCCTCAGGCTACATCTTGCAAAAAGGATTTTGACAGGAAGTCTGGAGGCCGAGGGTTTAGAATCTTTGGTTCTTCCTGAAGTCAACCGACTTTCCATCAAAAAAAGTGTGCACGTGAGTAACATTAGCTTTCCTTCCCTCCTTGGCTTCTACACACCTCCTTTCAAACCGACTTTCCTCAGCAACAAAGTCGGCACGTGAGTAGCATTAGTTTTCCTTTTTCTCCTAGTGAGGCACACACTTCCATGAAGTCAGATGACTGCCCCCCCTGATGAGTTTCGGCCGAGAATTTGGGTCACCAGATGTAGCTGCGACGTATCACGGGGTCCCGATCTGAAGGGTGGCGCAACGCAGCGTGTTCTTTGCTATAGCTTAGGCCTGGAGGCACAGCGCCTGTATTGAGAGTGGGCTTGGCTTGCACACGCTTCATGGTGCACCCCAGACCCTTGAACCCAAACCCACATCCAGAACACAAGCATCCCAAGTCCCAATCCCTGGCCCCCCTCCTGTGCCTCTAAGAGCAGGCGTACCGACTCACACCTGCCCATGCTACAGGCTCTGCCTTAGGAAGCGTCGTAAGTGCAGGATGTAAGGTTTGAGATTCTAGAATCAAGGCTAAAGCTTTACGGTGGCTTCTGATTGCGGTCATGGTTCAGGGTCAGGATCCAACGCTAGTGTGCGCACATGCCAATCTTTTTGTGCCTCTCTCGGATCCTGTGCGAAGGATCCTCCTTTATCGACGGCTCATACTCTACAGGTGAAGACAAATGAGGATGTTGGCTTAAATTGAAAATGCGGGATCGGGAGTTCATGGGGTTCGAGGAAGCCAGGTCAATGCTTGGAACACTGAAGCCCTCCAGTTGTGAATCTGAAGCCCCCTCTTCGATCCTGTCATAGGCATATCATGCATCCTTGTTGAAACCCACCATGATGGGAAGTGTCAGTGCATTCTCTCACAATGGCTACCCTTAAAACATTTCCTATGGAATTTAGGGGGCATCTGCCCTATGGGCCCTTTTGAGAAGCATCCACATGTGGAGGTACTATAGATTGTCCTCCACTCGAGCGCTTCCCCCATGCTTTTGTTGGGGTCTCTAGGATCACGGGATGCGCTAATGACCATATTACCATTCCCCACCCCACGCACGACTCAAGCAAGGCTGAAGTAAGGTTTGCGTGGGGATGCGTGGGGCCTAGGGCTTGTTAAAGAGTTGGCTGTCCTGCGTGGGAGCCCCAGCACAAGCCCCTTGCTCACAGGATATCATGTCCAGGTAGACCAAGGTCCGCAAACCTTCAAGCCGGAGACACAAAGCTTCCCCGTCCCCAAAAAGTTCCACCTCCAAATTGACACACGAATCCTAACTTTAAACGCTAGGTCCTCAAGACTCCCAAACTGCAAAACCCAAACCTCGCCACTAGCTTCTGCAAGAACCCCTAACTCGTAAAAGCTGAGACCTGAGAGCTGTTAAAATGCAAACTCAGCTGCCCAAGGGCGTTGGCCCATCCGAACGACCCAGCTTCTCTGTGTCTGCAGATGCTCCCAGCAGCATGCCTCGATGACATGGTTCGAGTTTAGGCTTGGGGTTCATGAGCTTCTCTGTTCAGAGCTCGGGAAGCTTCTGCGTCAGAAGCTATCCAAGCCTTGCCGCTCTCTGGGGAACAGCACTTACAAAAAAACTTGGGCGAAGGCGCAAGGAAGCTAGCTGGGACCCAAAAATCAAACTGGTCCCAGTTAGGACAAACTGTCCACATTGAACAAGATACGCGCAATGTCCACGTTGCCTTTCCCGCTGGCCATGCCTAGCGCTGTTTCGCCTCGTCCAACTTTGTCCTTGCCAATTGCGTTCCTTGGCTTTCTGTCATCACGCGAATCAAGGTCCAGCAAGCAGCTATGCCATACAGACCCCTAACATGGGCCAGCAAATTGCCTGTTGAAGAACTGGGTTGTCACAAGCGCAGCGCATACTTGTCTACAGGCAGTGTATAAAGACCAAGGTTCGCATCAGCATTGGCCGCTAACAGCAAGCGCACAGTGTCCGTGTGGTTGCCTTGGATTGTATTCTCCAGCGCCTCAACACCTGGACCTTTCACAATGACCACAAGGAACCGTCTGCTTTGGAAACCCCTACCTGCGCAATGCTAGTTTTATGGTTGTTCCGTTGTACTTCTCCTGCCAAGCATGATCCAAATCATGAATCGGGTCAGCATGACATTCCTGTACTCCGCACTTGGAAGTCTAACATGAAAACCCACGGCAAGGGAAGAATTAAAACAAACACTCAGCATACCGTTCCAAACCCTTGCCCCAGAAATCCTAGCAATGCATTCTCAAACAACTGGGAAACAACAAGTTTTCCAGACAAATGCAGATGACCTGTCGATGCCAGCAGCAGAGGTGTTGACTCTCGGCTGGTCTGGTTGCAGCTTGCACGAGCACCCAGCAGCGAAACAACAATCCTGAATAGGAATTTAAGTGCAGGGTTGGGGCAGCTGCCCTAAACCCTCAACAAGAAGCCGGTTTTACGGAAGTGCCCTTCTAGAGGAGAACACCCAAAAAAACAGGACCATTACCTCACACTGCCGCGCACATTAGTCTGAAAGGTTGTCAAAACTGTGATCTCTTTTTTGGTAGCCAATGTCTGCATATGCATATACGAAAGTTTAATGTTATGTCAATGTACCGTATAATGTACCCCTCAATGGGGCACAATTTGGACAACCATTCATCGCATCAGAGGGTGCAAGCACTGCATACGTCCTTGGGGCTTTTTGAGAGGAGCTCTAGTACAGGTCTTGGAGGTCTACAATTGGACCCTGGGCAATTGGTTTAGTAGGGTCAAGATCTAGGACATAGGAACCTAGGCTACGCAGCCTAAACCTCTCATCCTAGACAGGCAAGGTTGGTATGTGCAACATATTGCGGCAAAGCTCTCGTGGTGTCCATGGTCACACGCGCGACCCAAGGGCGTTTCATCTTGAGGGGAGCATAGCCTGTCTTGGTCGGCACGCGCCCGCAAAAGCGACTTCACCTTGCATGATGTCAGAGAGTTCTCCCATCTGTGACAACCAGCCCAAAGGCCTATCTTCGCGTCCTAAGTCCGGCCTCCTACCCAAGACCCTATGTCAAGGTCTTTTGAGACTTGTACTGCCTCCAAGGCATCATCATCCCTTTCTTGAAGCAGGAAGGGCAGCACGGGAGAGTTCTGGTTCTGGGCGTGGGCTTTGGGTTTACCCAAACCCTCTTGCTCTGCCTGGTCTTGCAGCTCAGTGTGGGGGCCTTTTCGTACATCGCCCTTAACGGGAGCGTGCACATGGTCAAAGCTGGCCATAGGAGTGCAGTAGGACACACTTTGTTTAAAGCCATGTAACCAACTCAGAAGCCCTGCACCCCAGAATCCGGGAACACCTCTACTCTAAACTGTCATGCAGGGAGCGCAGCTGCCTCAAACCCTATACAAAACCCTCAAACACTTCTGAAGTACGGAGCGCAGTCGCAATTATGGAGTTTCCACGCTTGGAAGCGTCTCCCAGTGCTGTCTCGATGTGAGGCTTCTGAGTTCTGTTTGGATCAGCCCGTGCCTCAGCAGAATCAGCATGTTACAAATTGGCCTATCGGAGAGCCCTGGTGTGCAAAAGCACAAAATACATGGCCACAATGATGTAAGCATATCACAAACACATGATTGGACACATCTGAACAGGTATCCCCGAACCAAAAACCTAGAAAGAGTGGAAGGCCTTTACTGAATACCCAGAGTCTGATCCTTGTTGGGGTACTATCTTGCTTGACAACAACATCCTCATTGAGAGCTTACAGGAAAAATCACCCTTCTTTGCAACCATGACCTAGATTGTGCTTGAAAAGCTTGGCTCAACCTGTTTGCCCAACCCTCCTTGTGCGAATTAGACCTGAGACTCGGCTGTCCAGGCAAATATGTCCCAACTATACCTGTAGTGGAATCCGAGCCATAACCCATATTGGGGGACCTGGGGTTGGGTTACAAAGCCTTGGTAACAATGTAACACAAGGTAGGCTATAACCTAAAAATGAAACTCCCTGAAGCCTCCTGTGCCCTGACCTCCCAACAAATAGATGTGGGCCGTTCTCAAGATGCTGTGTTCCCCCACCCCTCCTTATGCTTACAAATTACAATACGGCACTTTGATACAAGCAGTGCGACAAAGATGGGACACTGATTCTAATACTAGACATGCAAAGAAGCATCGTTGCGGCCTTCTCAGTGTTTTTCGTGCTTCTCACATGTCTATTACAACGCAGTGGAATTCGCCAAGCTTTCTCAGGCACTATCCTTCTGAGAGTTGAGGTGGTTTACTGCATGTCCTAACTCCTGACGACAACGGTTTGTCCAACTGCCTCGACATATGGGATTTAAGAAGGGGACTTGGAAGTAGGAAGCCTTCTATCCTACATTGTGACAAATTCCTTGAGTGGCTCGAGACAAAAAAACAAAGCCTCTAGCTTGGGAATTAAAGGAGTAAGAGCACACAAACGCCATTTTTGCAGTCTACAGGGAAAACCTCGCTCGTAGGGTCTTACTTTATCAGTGGCCCAACTGGCTTGGGCTCACGGACCTTCTGGACAAGTCTTAACCCTAAATCTGCGTCGGACAAGCATTAGATTTCCGAAGCTCCCTCCGCATACTCCCCACCTCCTCAGCATGCATACTCCTGACCAGGCTTGTTCAAATCAAATGTAAACCTTCTAGGGTGTTGTTGCATCGGCTCCCTACACCGGTAAACGTAAACCCTAAATACGAACCCCAAGCCATGCACACCCGACGGCCCAACGGCCTCCAACAGCAGCTGCACCACTTCAGCCTGATCCTTCCGAACTGCCTCAAGCCTCGACTTGGCGTGTAGGGAACAGCTTAGGATGGGCTAGATAGTTGGCTTGTGTTACAATGTGGGGTCGCGGGTGTAGCTTGCCAAAGCACCATGGTAATTGGCTTGTGGTTCAGGTGCAGGACAAGTAGCTCTCTCTGATCGAGGCTTTAGTTTACAAAAACCGTGTTGCTGTAGCAATTTTTAATGATTCTCCTTTGCTGTTCCTCCCTAGTTACTATATATTGCTACATCCTATAGGACAGGACCAGGACTACAGGACCTATAGTCCTGCTCCTGCTCCTACCACCACGCTGACATCAGTAACAACAGCTACTACATAGCCAACTAGAACTCCAATGACAGTATGGTCTGCAAATGCTTCTAGTGCTTGGCAAATGGCATCCGAGGAAAAGTACCGAACCCCAAACCTCGAAACTGTGGGAGGCCTTTTTGGGGAGCCCTCTAACCCAGGTGAGCAACAATGGGCTATTGCTGACCTGAAGTCCAAATGCTCCATTGACATCTGCGCGGGCGGACAGCAACGCTCGGACCATCTCCTGGGATGGCGTTGTGCTGAGTTCAGGGTTTGCAGTGCAGGATCTGAGGTGGGATGGCAACATTTAAGGCTCAGGATCTATAAAGTGTATAGGGTGAAAAGTGGAAATAGCAGCAGCGACCTGAGAATACAAAAGGGAAGGACCGACCGTATTCGCAAGATATGTTTGAGGTGGTTTTGGGGAGACTGGATTCCAGTCAACAGTCAGCGGAGGAACTCGCGTCGCTAAGGGGGAGCCAGGCATCAGGATTTGGGGTTCACAGTGCCCAGGCGTCAAACCTACTGTGTCATCACACCTCACATTGCATCAGCAGATCATCTGCATGCCTTGCTCAAGAAAGTTCGCAGCGCCACACGTTGTGTCCCATCACTTTAGAATTCAGAGGGCAGCACGCTCAGTTTTCTATCCCTTCTGGCAACATGGGGAGACTGGGACGTTTAGGAAGCCTAAGTCGAATTTGATGTGTCTACATGACATCTCGGGTAAAGCCTGCCCCCAAAACTTCAAACAAGTCCTCCAGGCCGAAACTCTTCAAAACCTTCCCTCGAACTTCAGTCTTAGAAGCGGTCTTTCCAGCAGAACTAGCCCAGGATAACGGTGCGCCTCTATCCTGGGTGTCGTTCGGCTTTGCAAGTGATTTAGGATCTATTTGGGGCCCAAAGGACTAATTACCAGGCTGGGGGTTGAGGACTCCGTGCTTCACAACCTAAATGGACTTAAACTAGGTGTTGGGTGGGCTCTGTCTAAGTATACGGGGTTCTTGCCGGGAGCATGAACCCTTACTCCATGCTCAGACGGGATGTTGGAATCTTGAACAAAGCCGGGCGTGCCTGTGTAGCGCTTGGGTAGGCCTAGAAAGTGGATGTAACCACGAGCCGCTCGAAACAAGTTTTGCCTTGCTGGATTCTCTCTCTTGCAAAATACAATCCTAGGGCCCGCTCCCCGAGGTAACAAAAACAGAGGTGCATCCGAAATAGTACGGATCTGTGCAGTTGAGGGCATTCTGCATGGCAGTACAGTTGGCATATTCAGGCTTACCCAGGAGGTGGCCCGGGATGGCCCTCCGGGTTATGATACAAACAGAAAATACGCTACATGGAGGAAACTGGACCAAAAATGCAGAAAAGTCGTGTCAGGGATCCTCTAACACACACAGCAGCCCGCTGTAGACCTGTCGTATACATTTTAGGGCGGCCGTCTTTTCCACTCGCCATACTGGTTTGTAGGCATTGAGGGAACGGCTCCCTAGCATCATGCCTGCAAAGGCCACTTAAAGTTGTCGAGTGTTGCGCTGTGTACTAACCTAGTTGTACCTTCCCTAGAAGCCTGGCTAGATTCGTACTCTTAGCTGCCCATACTTGAGAGAGATCAGCAAGCAAAGCAATGCACTCACAGTAAAGGCACTATAAGGATCCCTCCGACCAACAGAAACCAAATGCTTAGAAGGACCCAGCATCTGGGTGAGCGCCAGCCTCAAGCAGTAGACCCCTTGGCCGGGCTTCCTAAATGTCAGGGGTTCCCTGTAATACTGGAATTCTCCGTCTACAAGGAGGATTCTTGGAGATATGTTGGGATAGAAAAAGGAACCTGCTTTTGGAGAGACACCAGAATTAGAATCCCTCCCTGCCTGCAAAAAGGAAAGTTCCAACTTTCTGTACAGCTTTATAAGGTTTACTGATAAAGAGAGGGGGACGACCCTTCCCAAATAAACATAACAAACAGAACAACAGCCTTAAGACTAAACCTTCGGCTGTCCAAAGCAAAACTTGCTGAGATATCAGCGGCACATGATCTCAGCGTGGTCGTTTCTGCCTGGATGCGCTCACACCCTACACTCTCCATGTTGACACAATGTAGGCTTTGCGGGTGCACGACACAGCAAAGCTACACTCCAATGTCTCGAGGCAGCCAAAACGGGTTCTACGCGATGACTCCTGTCAGGCCTGAACACCCTCG
Organism: Symbiodinium pilosum; assembly: GCA_905231905.1. Lineage (NCBI taxonomy): Eukaryota > Dinophyceae > Suessiales > Symbiodiniaceae > Symbiodinium > Symbiodinium pilosum. The sequence goes on along the minus strand of CAJNIZ010006891.1, from coordinate 227,433 downwards.
AGTCGCCTACGTGCAAATCTCCTGAACAATGTTTTCGGGATGCCCCAGGACCGCACACGCCGGAGTGGTGATACTGTTGTTTGTCTGCAAATCTGGGAGTCTCTACTCGGTGGATGCTACATGAATCACCTCTTCATGAACCGCCCACCAGTCCGTTGGGCCGTTGGGTTAAGTTGTCATGGGGAGCACTTACTATGGAGAAAAGGGAAGTAGGCGCTCATCATTCCAAGAAGCCGTCCTTCGGCGGCCGCTGAAGGAGCTTCAGGCCATAGTACAGTAAAACCCTATTCTTCACAAGTGAGGCTTTGTTCTTTGGAAGTGGGGCTTTAGTTTTTCCACCCTGAGTTTTGGCACCTAACCCCTGTGTTGCACTGAAAACCATTCTTG